>LUCW03000394.1:72500-87816 GCA_001586965.3 Sphaeroforma sirkka | reverse complement strand
TCGTTTGGTGTGGTGATAGCATCTTTGTTGGGTTTCGCAGAGAGTATTATCTTTTGGACACCGTCAGAGGAACCACTAACGTACTCTTTCCCACTGGCCGAGATATGGTATGGTATGTTGTGTGTGGCTGTGGTGATTGTGCTATATACGGCATCGTGTTGTATATTCAAGTGTAAAGTGGTGCTAAGTGGTGCGGTGTGTGGTGTGTGGTTCCTGTGCTTGTGTTGTTTATTGCAGTGTTTCGTATAGTATGGGTGTTAGAGCCAATCCTTTCCTGCTTTCTCTGGGCAAGTGCACGTCTGCGTGTTCTGTGCCATGTGTTCATCTGTTGCGATAGTCCAATACTCGTTCATGTGCGACTATATCAGTTAAAGCCTTTGCTATTGCTTGTGCTCTATAAACGCATGGGCTGCTGCGTTATTCAACGACGTCTGTCTCTAACTACTACGTATCTCATACTATTACTTTACTATTACATATCTCATACTATTGCTTTACTATTACATATCTCATACTATTACTTTACTAATACATATCTCATACTATTAATTTACTATTACATTTCTCATACTATTACTTTACTATTACATATCTCATACTATTAATTTACTATTACATATCTCATACTATTACTTTACTATTACATATCTCATACTATCACTGTAATATGCACTACAGAGTGTTCTTAAGTCTGTCCTGTATTATTACATATCTCATGCCATTACTGTACTTAACGTACCGCCTCAGGAACCTCTTATGACTAAGATCAATGACTTTGAAGTGCTGCTCAACAAAGACAATGTCAGTATCTTCATAGGGCGTGACGGGCGCCTCACTCGCCGCTTCGGCATCAACTGGAACGTAGCCCCAACATGTATGTACTGCGGCTGTACATGTCCTTATATCAATCAGGCTCGCTTTGTACATACGTCAGCGGTACAAGCAAATATATATATATATATATATATATGTATATGTATATGTGGATATGTATGTATGTATGTATGTATGTATGTATGTATGTATGTATGTATGTATGTATGTATGTATGTATGTATGTATGTATGTATGTATGTATGTATGTATGTATGTATGTATGTATGTATGTATGTATGTATGTATGTATATGTATGTATGTATGTGTGTATGTATGTATGTATATATATATATATATATATATATATATATATATATATATATATATATATATATTAATATTAATATTAATCTTAGCTGTACAAATGGAATATGCATCGTCATTAATTCCTATGTAATAAACTTCATTCAGCGATGACTCATGTCAGTGGCTTCTGCATTGGTTTGCTACCAAAGGCCATTGAAATCAGAAGTGTTGAAACCCAAGCACTCGTTCAGACTATTGACATCGCCGCTCCAAAGGTCATAGTAGCCGGTAAATCCGTATCTCCAGAGACCTTCATAGAGGCCGCCTTTCTGTTTACAGAGGCGGGGGGTGTGTACACACTGCTGCCTGTTCCGTTGGATGTACAGGTTTGTGTGTGTGGCTTGCGACTGTTCGTTTGTTTTTGTTCCCATTCCCACAACTACGCACGAACCGATTTTCCGCGCCACCTGCCTATCCCGTTGTGCTATTAATAGGTTGCGGTCAAACCGCCGCTGCTTGTCCCGCTTCGACCCGCTTTGTGCTATTTATAGATTGAGGATCTGGTGGAGGCCAACGAGTACGATGACGCGTTGCTATTGGCGGAGCGCCTGCCCGAAGGTACTGCACAGAAGAACAAGGTGCATGGTATCAAGCTGCTGCAGGCGTTCCATCTGTTTGAGACTGGCCGTTATGAGGAGTCCTTAGACTTGGTACGTGTGTGCCGTTTACTTTACTTTACTTGACTTGACTTGACTTGACTTGACTTAACGTTAACGGAGTGAAGCACACCCGAGCGAGCATAGTATACGCATTGCGGGTGTTTAGTACTTTGTGACAGTCACTTATTCCTTGGATTGTCTTCATAGTCTCTCTTTTGTTTTAGGCTTTTTGGGTGTTTAGTACTTTGTGACAGTCGCTTATTCTTTGGATTGTCTTCATAACCTTTCTTTTGTTCCTATAAGTTCATCAGCGCATGCCTGGTGGGTGGGTGCTGCGTGCGATGACCTGACTCCTGCGGGAGTGCCTGCTCTGTGCTGTCCGGGGCTTTATGTTTTAGGGTTTTAGAGTTTAGGGTTTTGGGTTCAAGGTTTTCTTTTTATGTTCCCACCTACTCATATCTCTACCGTCTCGGTTGTCTTGTGTGTAGTTCGCACAGCTCGACACAGACCCGCCCATAGTCATTGGACTGTATCCCAATCTGCTGCCTGATTGGCTCAGAGAAGAAATCGTGACCAGCTTCCCCATCAAACCACCCACGCTCAATGAGAAGGATTTAAATAGGGCCCAGGTGGCGCTTATAAACTTCTTATCCCTGAAACGCGATAGGCATGTGAGTGTAGGGGAGTATTGGGGTTTAGGGGGTTGTCTGGGAATCTGTAAAATATATATATATATATATATATATATATATATATATATATATATATATATATATATGCATATATTGTAATATCTTTCTCTACAGTATCTACCGTGCGCGTCTTCAATCGTCACCCGTGAAGAAGTCTCCTTTGAGTGCACGATACAACATGAGAGGTTGCTCAAACCAATTTACTCTTTCTGCACGTCATAAGTGTAACACCTTCTAACCTTTGTCGCTAGAACGGTACTTTTGCATGTGTAGCCATCTGGGCTGTATTCACCCGCAGGTACAACAATATAAATATACAGTAGATTAGCGCAAGTACTCTCCCACATGCGTTGCTGCAGTTAGTAACCGGCGTGTAGCGTTGTGTGGCACGGCAGTTGTTAACACACGTGTGTCTGTGTTACTTTACTACGCAGACTTGAGCGGAGATTCATTGACGGCCTACCCCAGGCCGATGGTGTCAAGGAGCTATGGCAGGTATGTACACATGTGTTTGTGTCTACTGTTAGTTGCATCACTATGGCAGAAAGAATGCAATATTCTCCGATACAAGCAAGATCAAAAGAAATGATGTACAAACCGTGTCTGTCTTAGCACATAAGCTATGAGTACAGCATTGCTGAAGTATATATATATATATATATAAATTTATTTGTACATATATACATACATAAATATATATATATATATATATATATATATATATATATATATATATATATATATATATATATATATATATATATATATATATATATATGCATATATATGCATATATATATATATATATACATACATATATACATATATATATATATATATATATGTATATATATATACATACATACATACATACATATATATATATATATGTGTGTGTGTGTATGTATGTATATGTGTGTATGTTCATACTCACCCTTACATGTGTTTGTCTCTGCCCACAGATCATCGACACAACGCTGTTGAAGTGCTTCCTGGCTGTGAGTCCCAGTCGTTTGCCTCGGCTGCTGCGCCGACCCAATCACTGCTATATTCAGGAGAGCGAGAAGATGTTGCGCGCGCACAAGCGAGCGAATGAGTTGGCTATGCTGTATCAGTATAAGGTACGTGCATAGCGCGGTATGGGTTGTACAGGAACGGAGTGGATGTTTTTAAAAACAGTCTGTAAATGTATATATATATATATATGATATACGATCTTTGTTGGAAACAAAACAGCACACGTCCAAGGTGTCGGCATGGCACTGTTCTGTGTGATGTCATATCCATGCGAACTCACGTGTATATACAGTCGCTATCGAGTGTATATAGTCCCGCTTGTCTATTACAGGCCCTTCAACTGACTAATGTAGTGGTTTACCTAGTACAATGGTGAATCTAATATAATGGTCTATCTAATATAGTGGTTTATCTACTATAGTGGTTTTACTGATATAATGTATTATCTTATGTAATGGTTATCTAATATAATGTTTTATTTAATATAATGGTTTATCTAATATAATTGTTCATCTTATATAATGGTTCATCTATCGTATTGTTTTTCTAATACTATGGTATATCTAATATAATAATTTGACTTATGTAATGGTTTATCTAATCTATTTTTGGGGGGGGTGATGGTTTATCTAACATAATGGTTTATCTATCTGCTGCTCATAGGGCATGGATATCAAAGCACTGGACTTTCTGCGGGCAGAGGCGGACGACGACACCAGTCCTTTATTTGGAGTGTACCCGACCATCGACTATCTAAAGACGCTCACATGTGAACGTATATGCCTCATCCTCACTTATTCAACCTGGCCGCTGCAAGTCAATCCTAAAGAAGCGCTCAAGGTAAGCCACTCGGGGGTATGGGTACAGACACTCGTGTCATATATATACCAACGGGTAAAGATAAGCAACACAGGGCTATGGGTACAGACACTCGTGTCATATATATACCAACGGTTAAAGAAAAGCAACACAGGGCTGTGTCTCTGAGCAACTGATAAACTTCTGTACATAGCCACTCGTACTCTACCACCGTGTCAGGCGTTTCATTCGCTTGTGCAGCAGAGGCCACTACAGTCAGCATTAGAGCACCCTGTGTGGTTTAACCTATGTGGTTTAACCTGTGTGGTTTAACCTGTGTGGTTTAACCTGTGTGGTTTAACCTGTGTGGTTTAGCCTGTGTGGTGGAGTGGCTCTCGAACTACCGCACTTCAGAATGACACTTTAGAATGACACTTTAGAATGACACTTTAGAATGACACTTCAGAACGACACTTGAGAATGACACTTTAGAATGTCACTTCAGAATGACACTTCAGAATGACACTTTAGAATGTCACTACAGAATGACACTTCAGAATGACACTACAGAATGACACTTTAGAATGACACTTTAGAATGACACTTTAGAATGTCACTTCAGAATGACACTTTAGAATGACACTTTAGAATCACACTTTAGAATCACACTTTAGAATCACACTTTAGAATGACACTTTAGAATCACACTTTAGAATGACACTTTAGAATCACACTTTAGAATCACACTACAGAATGACACTTTAGAATGACACTTTAGAATGACACTTTAGAATGACACTTCAGAACGACACTTGAGAGAATGACACTTTAGAATGTCACTTCAGAATGACACTTCAGAATGACACTTTAGAATGTCACTACAGAATGACACTTCAGAATGACACTACAGAATGACACTTTAGAATGACACTTTAGAATGACACTTTAGAATGACACTACAGAATGACACTTTAGAATGACACTTCAGAATGACACTTCAGAATGACACTACAGAATGACACTTTAGAATGACACTTCAGAATGTCACTTTAGAATGACACTTTTAGAAATGACACTTTAGAATCACACTTTAGAATCACACTTTAGAATCACACTACAGAATGACACTTTAGAATGACACTTTAGAATGACACTTCAGAATGACACTTTAGAATCACACTTTAGAATCACACTACAGAATGACACTACAGAATGACACTTTAGAATGACACTTCAGAATGTCACTTTAGAATGACACTTTAGAATGACACTTTAGAATCACACTTTAGAATGACACTACAGAATGACACTTTAGAAATGACACTTTAGAATGACACTTTAGAATGACAATTTAGAATGACACTTTTAGAATGACACTTCAGAATGACACTTTAGAATCACACTTTAGAATGACACTACAGAATGACACTACAGAGAATGACACTTTAGAAATGACACTTCAGAATCACACTTTAGAATGACACTTTTAGAATGACACTACAGAATGACACTTTAGAAATGACACTTCAGAAATGACACTACAGAATGACACTTTAGAATGACACTTCAGAATGTCACTTTAGAATGACACTTTAGAATGACACTTTAGAATCACACTTTAGAATGACACTTTAGAATGACACTTTAGAATGACACTTTAGAATGACACTTTAGAATGACACTTTAGAATGACACTTTAGAATCACACTTTAGAATCACACTACAGAATGACACTTTAGAATCACACTTTAGAATGACACTTCAGAATGACACTTTAGAATCACACTTTAGAATCACACTACAGAACGACACTACAGAATGACACTTTAGAATGACACTTCAGAATGTCACTTTAGAATGACACTTTAGAATGACACTTTAGAATGACACTTTAGAATCACACTTTAGAATCACACTTTAGAATCACACTTTAGAATGACACTACAGAATGACACTTTAGAATCACACTTTAGAATGACACTACAGAATGACACTTTAGAATGACACTTTAGAATGACACTTTAGAATGACACTTTAGAATGACACTTTAGAATGACACTTCAGAATGACACTTTAGAATCACACTTTAGAATGACACTACAGAATGACACTACAGAATGACACTTTAGAATGACACTTCAGAATCACACTTTAGAATCACACTTTAAAATCACACTACAGAATGACACTTTAGAATGACACTTTAGAATCACACTTTAGAATGACACTTTAGAATGACACTTTAGAATCACACTTTAGAATCACACTTTAGAATCACACTTTAGAATCACACTTTAGAATCACACTTTAGAATGACACTTTAGAATCACACTTTAGAATGATACTTTAGAATGACACTTCAGAATCACACTTTAGAATCACACTTTAGAATGACACTACAGAATGACACTTTAGAATGACACTTTAGAATCACACTTTAGAATGACACTTTAGAATGACACTTCAGAATGACACTTTAGAATGACACTTTAGAATGTCACTTTAGACTGACACTTTAGAATCACACTTTAGAATGACACTACAGAATGACATTTTAGAATCACACTTTAGAATGACACTTTAGAATGACACTTTAGAATGACACTTTAGAATGACACTTTAGAATCACACTTTAGAATGACACTACAGAATGACACTTTAGAATGACACTTCAGAATGTCACTTTAGAATGACACTTTAGAATGACACTTTAGAATCACACTTTAGAATCACACTTTAGAATGACACTACAGAATGACATTTTAGAATCACACTTTAGAATGACACTTTAGAATGACACTTTAGAATGACACTTTAGAATGACACTTTGAGAATGACACTTCAGAAATGACACTTTTTAGAATCACACTTTTAGAATGACACTACAGAATGACACTACAGAATGACACTTTTAGAATGGCACTTCAGAATCACACTTTAGAATCACACACACTTAGAATGACACTACAGAATGACACTGGAATGACACTACAGAATGACACTTTAGAAATGACACTTTAGAATGGCACTTTAGAATGACACTTTAGAATGACACTTCAGAATGACACTTTAGAATCACACTTTAGAATGACACTACAGAATGACACTACAGAATGACACTTTAGAATGACACTTCAGAATCACACTTTAGAATCACACTTTTGTAATCACACTACAGAGATGACACTTTAGAATGACACTTTAGAATGACACTTTAGAATGACACTTTAGAATGACACTTTAGAATGACACTTTAGAATGATACTTTAGAATGATACTTTAGAATGACACTTTAGAATGACACTTTAGAATGTCACTTTAGACTGACACTTTAGAATCACACTTTAGAATGACACTTTAGAATGACACTTTAGAATGACACTTTAGAATCACACTTTAGAATCACACTTTAGAATGACTCTTTAGAATGTCACACACATACACACGTCTACTGGAAGTAGCATGTGCACGTGGTTTGTGTGATTACATGAGCGTTCATGTCTATCGTATGGCCTCTGTGTATGACAGTTGGTTGCGCCGACTCAACTTTCAGGGGGTGAGTAGTGCAATTTAACTAGGTCTGATATTATACTGACTCTAAACCCTAAAACCCTGAAACCCTGGAGCTAGGGCTTGCCACTGGCTATATACACCCGCAGCTATGAATTTTATAATGTGCAAATACACCCCCTTACTCCGATGAAAGTGGATTCATCAGATACGAGTTGCAAATTTGTTTAACTTTTGGCATATATATAGATTGATTAGATACATTCCTAATTCGCTTTACTTTTGGCATTCATGCACCTACTTCTGGTCCCACTTGTTCCGGTGCAGATCTTCATAGAGGGGCGGAGTGAGGAGGTCAAACCCAAATCATCGGACGACTACTTTGCGGCCGGAGACGACGCGCAAGCTACACGCACAGCCTCCAATGTGGTCATACAAAAGGTACCGAACTTCAGAGCACCAACTGGATCGGTTGTACTGGTTCGTGGGTGTGGGTGTAGAGGCATGGGCTGGTACAGGCTAGGCTATACGCACGCATGCGAGCACATCGGGTTGTGTCTATGGTTGTTAGTGGGAGACAGCGACGAGTATAGTTGAGTGCACTACATGTACAAGTACAGGTACACGTACACGTACACTGACACTTACACCTACATTTTCATATATCATACACATATACATACACATATACATATACATACACATATACATATACATATACATACATGCATATTACATATACATATATGTACATATGCACATATACATACACATATGCACGTATACACATACACATATACATACATATATATATATATTGCACGTACACATATGGAATACATATATACATACACATACACATATACATACACATACATATTATATGCATGCACATATACATACACATATACATATACATACAAATATACATACAAATATAATACATATACATACATACACATACATATACACATATACACATACACATACATACATACACATATACATATACATATGCGCATGCACATATACATACACATACACATACAAATATACACTGGTTTCGTAGTCCTCGTTGTCCAAAGTATTTTTATACATTTGACGGTGTGGTGTGTAGCTTATATGTTCGTATCAAATGGTGTCAACCTGACCTGAACTGTGTTTTCTGGGCCTGTTGCCCTTGTACAGGTCCGAGAACAGACTGTCAATCACCTCACACTCAGCACGGCAGGACTGTTTTGACCTTGTATCTGGAACATCTAATATACACTAAGCAGGAGGTAAGCTTATGTCCCAAGTAATGGGGTGTGTAGGTACGGTTGTGTTACATATATTATTGTTTAGGTATGTTATCTTCCAAGTATTGGGATTTATAGGCACGTTTAAGTACACAGTATTGGGGTTGATGGGTTCAGGGACAGGGTTTGCGTTTGTTCGTTTTTCTTATATACATATATATATATATAGTATACATTAATGTATGTATATAAATATATTTATATATATATATATATATTATACGTTTATGTATATATATATATATATATATATATATATATATATACGTATGTACATGTATGTATGTATGTATATATATATATAAGTACGCCTTAAAGTATTCAGTATTGGGGTTGATGGGTTCAGGGACAGGGTTTGCGTTTGTTCGTTTTTCTGATATACATATATACATATATATATATATATATATATGTATGTATGTATGTATGTATGTATGTGTATGTATGTATGTATGTATATATATATGTATATATATATGCATGCATATATATATATATATATATATATATATTATGTATGTATTTATTTATATATATTTATATATTATATATATATATATATATATATATATATATATATATATATATATATATATATATATATATATATATATATATATATATATATATATATGTATGTATGTATATGCATTTTTGCTTTAAGTAGTATTAAGCACATATCCAGAACTTTGTCATGCATGTGTTTGCTACACGTAGCTGAGTCTTCTGTGTGTCCCTATATTTGTTCCATAACCTATCACTGACGAGCATTAAGCTGTCCTGTTTCTAAATTTGTACCGAACCCCACGCCCTTAAAACGACAGACCTGGCCTCGATACCACAACCAATTAGCAGCCATCTACGTGGATCAGCTAAAGGCCCTGTGGCCCGACTTCAGGGCATCTGGGCTCAAAACAGACCACGAAGCAAGTGCGGTTAGGCATAGTCTGTGTGAGTTTTTGGAGTTCTCTGAGTTATACAATGCGGAGACGCTGTTGGCCGACCCAATATTTAAAGGTAAGACCGTATTCAAGGGTAAAATATATTCAAAGGTACAATATATTCAAAGATACAATATATTCAACGATACAATATATTCAAAGGTATATATAATTCAATGGTAAAATATGTTCAAGGATAGACTATATTCAAAGATTAAATATATTCAAAGATAGAATATATTCAAAGATAAGTTATAGACAGTCTTCATATTCAAATGTGAACTATAGATAGTCTTCATATTTGAAGGTAAGGTAGAGTTAAATGTCCATATTCCAAGGTACAATATAGGCAAGTCCTGGAAGTGTTGTTGGTTTGGTGTGCTACTTAATGTAGGATGGTGACGATGAAGTAAAACGTATTGCCAGCGCTCCACGATGCAGAGACGCTATTGAATGACCCAGTATCTAACGGATAAATCAGATAGCCTTAAAATATGTATCCTGATGTGCAATCCGTTATTTTATATTTCACGGTTTAATCAGATAGCCTTAGAATATGTATCCTGCTGTGCAATCCGTTATTTTAGGTATTTCATACCATCCCATATGCTGCGTGCATGCACTTCCCTGCAACAAGTTTCATGACATGTACAAACTAAATTTTTAGGGTTTAGGGTTTATCCAACGGGCTGACATGTAGAGGTCTTTCAACAGTCTGTTGTGCTACTTGATCCACTGCTCGTACCTCATCCCATCAACAGTCTGTTGTACTACTTGGTCCACTGCTCGTATCTCATCCCATCAACAGTCTGTTGTACTACTTGGTCCACTTCACGTATCTCATCCCATCAACAGTCTGTTGTACTACTTGGTCCACTTCACGTATCTCTTCCCGTCAACAGTCTGTTGTGCTACTTGATCCACTGCACGTGTCTCATCCCATCAACAGTCTGTTGTGCTACTTGATCCACTTCGCATATCTCATCCCGTCCCGTACTCTCCTCCAGAGCTGCTGTATGAACGGGCGATACTCCTGGGGAGAGTAGGCAGGCATGAGGTATGGGACAGCCTGTCCACCGTTGCCATGGCAACCCGCGGCATGGTTGCTATCCGTATGGTGTCGAGGGGGCACGTGCTAAAACCTGACTATGTTTGCGACTGATTGACATTGTGATTATGTGTCAAGGGGAGGGTTCGACTATATACGAAGTAGTGAGGTGTACATGCTGTGTTGCTATGTAGAGGGGAGGTCCTAGTGGCGGTAGACGTATTCCTAACTCAGAGGCGTTGTAGTAACATTATCTTATTTCACGGAGATACGATTGGCGTCTATGTGGTTTTATGGAGTGTGGTTGGCCATGAGAGGTTTGTGCTACTGTTCTATATCTATACATGTGTCGCATTCTGTTGTGCGTGCTGGCTGATATGAAGATTGATATAGGTCAGTGCGCTTGATCTACTGTAGACACTAGAGAATTTATATATATATATATATATACTATATTATTTTATATTATATTATGTTATGTTATATTCTATTCTATTCTATACAAATATATATATATATATATATATATATATGTGTGTGTGTATGTATGTATGTATGTGTATGTATGTATGTATGTATGTATGTATGTATGTATGTATATATATATATATATATATATATATATATATATATATATATATATATATGTCCGCAATCGCAATTGAGCATACGCACTCTAATTGGAAATGTCTTCTCGTATATTTCAGGATGTGCTGAAAATATATGCGTACAGGTTGAAGGATACCGACAAGGCCGTGGCATACTGCACAAAACTTTACAAAAATGGTATGTGGATTAGTATTCTATCTGAAGTCCATTTGGTCGAGTTAGTGATTTATTTGTGGATACAATAGTTCATTTAAATATGTAATTGCATATTTAAAGATACAGTGGTATATTTGCAGATACAGTGGTTTCTATATTGATAACAGTGAGCTCTTTATAGGTACAGTGATATATATATAGATACAGTGAGTTGTTTATAGATACAGTGGGTTATTTATTGATACAGTTGTATATTTATCGATACCATGTACAGTGCTATATTTATAGATACAATGAGTTATTTATAGATACAGTTGTATATCTATAGATACAGTGTACAGTTCTATATTTATAGATACAGTGTACAGTTCTATATTTATAGATGCAATGAGTAATTTGTAGATATATAAGTGAAAACATCCGTATTCAGACGGCCCATTCAATACCCCCAGACTCACCCACTCACCCCAAACACAATACCATGCACTACCACCCGCACACATAACATAGGTGGAACACAAGCCTACCTCTCTCTTCTGAAGATCCTCGTGTCTCCAAACGACACAGACACCAGCGACAACGAACCCGACGAAGACACTGGGGGGAGTGAACACACCCAGGCACGAGACAAACACCTAGACAAACACCTACACTCAGGCCTAGACGTAGACCATGGCGATTTGCCTGTAGCCGAGGGGGTGAGTGGGGACGTATTCTACCAGAGAGTGCCTATGATCGAGCCTGCGCTCAAGCTGCTCACAGAACACGGAGATAAGATCGACACCATTGAGGTGGGTAAGGTGTGAGAAAGGAAAAAGCAGAGTTGCGATGGGGGGCACGGGGTGTGTGCTAGTTAGTGGCCGGGGTGTGGTATAAGGGAATACGTAGTGGCGGATGTGTGGCATAAATAAATACGTACTGGCGGATGTGTGCCACGGGTGAGTGTGGTATAAGGGAATACGCAGTGGCGGATGTGTGGCATAAATGAATACGTATTGGTGGATGTGAGGCTTTAATGAATACGTACTGGCGGATGTGTGCGACGGGTGGGTGTGGTCTGTTGATAACTGGTGGCTTGGGTTGTCATTCCGTTCGGTTGGAATGTTGTTGCGGTTTATGGATTGTGTTTGGAACAGTATGGTGGCTGTCTCAGTCGTATTGCGTTGCTCATTGGGAATTTGAAATAGAAATCGGGACTGGGATCTCCGTTCAGCCCTTTTTCGTTAAAAATATTTGGGGTTCATCACGTTTGATTGTTTTTTTTAGGGCTGATATTTTGGTACTTGCGAAAGGCTGCGTATAAGGTGATCATATGACACGCACCTGGGCATGTCTATATACAATCACACACACGCACACAATACACTTCAACAATGGTTCATGCTTGTAAATACATACACACACACAATACACAATACACAATACACAATGCACATCAATAATGGTTCATGCTAGTAAACGCACACACACACGCACACACAATACACAATGCACATCAATATTGGTTTATGCTTGTAAACACACCCACACACACACACAATACACAATACACATCCCGAATGACTTCTTCTCGTTGTCTCTATACAGGCGCTGAACGCTCTTCCACGCGACTGTCAGTTGTCGTCGGTGTATCCGTTTCTCAACACCATGATGCAGTCCACAGCCAAACGGTGGCGCATGAATCTGTTGATCAAAAACCTAGCCAAGTCACTCCATCTGAAGGTAAAGATGCTCAACCACACACACACACACACGACTCACAGACAAGCCTTTGACGCGTGTGCAGTAAACACTTAGCCAAGTCACTCCATCTGAAGGTGGGATGCTCAACGACACACACACACACACGACTCACAGACAAGCCTTTGACACGTGTGCAGTAAACACTTAGCCAAGTCACTCCATCTGAAGGTAAAGATGATCAACCACACACACACACACGACTCACAGACAAGCCTTTGACTCGTGTGCAGTAAACACTTAGCCTAGTCATTCTATCTGAAGGTAAAGATGCTCAACCACACACACACACGGCTCACAGACACTCACTTGAAGGTACAGATACTTAACCACTACCCACACACGACTCACAGACGAGCCTTTGACACGTGTGCAGTAAACACTTAGCCAAGTCACTCCATCTGAAGGTAAAGATGATCAACCACACACACACACACACGACTCACAGACAAGCCTTTGACTCGTGTGCAGTAAACACTTAGCCTAGTCATTCTATCTGAAGGTAAAGATGCTCAACCACACACACACGCGACTCACAAACACTCCCTTGAAGGTCAAGATGCTCAACAACACAAACACACACACGACTCACAGACACTCCATCTGAAAGTAAAGATGCTCAACCACACCCACACACCCACACACGACTCACAAACACTCCCTTGAAGGTAAGGATGTTCCATCACACCCATACACGACTCATAAACACTCTCTTGAAGGTAGAGATGTTCAACCATACCCACACACGACTCACAAACACTCCCTGAAGGTAAAGATGCTCAAACACACACACACACGGCTCACAGACGAGCCTTTGACGCGTGTGCAGTAAACACTTAGCCAAGTCACTCCATCTGAAGGTAAATTTGCTCAATTATACATACACGACTCACAAACATTCCGTCTGAAGGTAAAGATGCTCAATTATACACACACAGCTCACAAACACTCCCTTGAAGGTAAAGATGTTCAACCACACCCACACACGACTCACAAACACTCCCTGAAGGTAAAGATGCTCAACCACACACACACACGGCTCACAATCACTCCGTCTGAAGGTAAAGATGCTCAACCACACACACACACGACTCACAATCACTCCCTGATGGTAAAGATGCTCAACCACACACACACACGGCTCACAATCACTCTGTCTGAAGGTAAAGATGCTCAACCATACACACACACGACTCACAAACACACACACACGACTCACAGACAAACCTTTGACACGTGTGCAGGTTATTCGGTGGGTGATTCTGGACTGAAGTAGTCTGGGGTTTGTTTGGGGGTGGGCTGTGACTAAAAGTTTCCCTACATATATAATCATAGCCCTCTGAAAGCCAAATATATCTCTGTTCCATCTAGGCCTTTTAAAGGCGCCATTCTATCGGTGCAAACACTCACACATTCACATTCATTGGCCTATCCCTGTCCCAGGAGCAAGAGGAACTGTACCGGTACAGGGGCAGAGCCACTGTGGTCGGCGAGACACGCACTTGCCCTGTGTGTAGCAAACGGTTAGGGCTGAGTGCTATAGCCTTCTGTCCGAATGGGACTGTTCTGCACTACGGATGCCTGGACAACTATCAAGAACAGGCTGTAGGTTAGGCTAGGGGGGGTCGACCGGCAGTTAGTACATACGATACTCAACGTATATGAGGATGTATATCAACGTATATTAGGATGTATATCAACGTATATTAAGGTGTATATCAATGT
>LUCW03000394.1:47500-67500 GCA_001586965.3 Sphaeroforma sirkka | reverse complement strand
GGAAGATCACCCCATGCAAAGACCTTTTGAAGAGCATTGTACAAGGCCAGGGATGTTTCGAATGTACACAAACAGTAGATATCACACACCGTGAATATACGTTAATAATGAGAACGCCTGCTCGACTATTTAAAGCACTTCGGCTGCCGTAGGCATCACCCCAATCAAGGGTGTCACTACGAGAAGGCGTACTACCAGAAATATATCGTAAATACACAAGTGTATATCATACTATAGATCGTAAAGACACAAGTGTATATCATACTATAGATCGTAAATACACAAGTGTATATCATACTATAGATCGTAAATACACAAGTGTATATCATACTATAGATCGTAAATACACAAGTGCATATCATACTATAGATCGTAAATACATAAGTGAATATCATACTATAGATCGTAAATACACAAGTGTATATCATACTATAGACCGTAAATACACAAGTGTATATCATAATATAGATACGGGTCGAAACAAGAACTTGGTATCACGGACAACAAGTACAGGCTGAGCCGACTCCAACACCTGGGACAGCTCGAAGGCCGGTATGACCACTCCCGCCAAACCCAACTCTGCCGGAGTGTATTCTGCCGCGGCAGAGTGTATTTTGCCGGGACTACATAGTAGATAGATACGATACACGGGTGGAAACCCAACAAACCCAACCCTGTGGATATAGCTGACTTAGCGTGCGCGTGTGCTTTCGTACCTGGTGAACCTCGAACGCCGTAGTGATCACGCCAACCAGATACGACTCAGCGAGCGTAAACACAGCTAAGAATATGTAGTTGTGGGGTGACCGGCGACGCGCATCCTCGTAGCAGGACAGTGTGAAGATAAGACCGAAAGTGGTTCCAAAAGCCAGCCAGATAGTCCTGTAGATAGCCCAAAAAAATAAAAATCAGGAATTTCGAATATTAGGAATATCAGGAAAATGAAACTGGAAAACATCCCAATTTTTGCCGTCAACATGAACTTCATAAGGCGTCTAATAAATATGCAAATCGAGGACAGGCCATTTTAAATCTACTCCAAATAAGATCGGGTACATGGTTGCCTATAATACACATACCACAAACTATATTCAGCCGCACTCTAAGATCCGGTACATGGTTGCCTACAATACACATACCACAAACTATATTCAGTCGCACGCTAAGATCCGGTACATTGCCTACAATACACATACCACAAACTATATTCAGCCGCACTCTTAAGATCCGGTACATGGTTGCCACATACCACAAACAATATTCAGCCGCACTCTAAGATCCTGAATTAAAGCACCGGGCACGAACCAAGACGCGTGCGTGCGTGCGTGAGAGGTTCTCCCGTACCAAGATCAAAAACCAAGGAAAACCAAAGAAAATTGTATAAACCCCAGTTTTTCGCACAACAAACACGGACGGTACTATGATAGTCCCTACAGCGGTAACAGCGATACATACCATGGATTTGACTGAACGAAGTTCTGCGCATTGGGCACATAGAGGAAGCCCGCAACTACGCCCGTGGTACAGATCAACTGGCAAAACAGCAGTGAGTACACTTTGCGGATGAACCCTGAATGGGCCAACCCAGCAATGAACGGGAAAGGATGGCGGGAAGGTGTTTGTTAGTAGATAGCTGGCGAAATGGGCTCCTTTCTTTAACCAGTCAACTCAGACGTATGGCAACATTAGGCGACCAAGCTGTAGTATGTAGTGCTGGACATGGTGAGTTAGAGCCCGTATACACTGGTTGTTTCTAATGCCCATTCGCTGACTGCGTGATACCTCGTTATAAGGGAATAAAAAGTGCTGTACGTTCTGAAGTGTAAGACGCACGCACAAGCAGACACCTGTGATTCTGATAGGCCCTTGTAGATAGAGCGTTCGATTAGACCTGAGAAAGAACTGCAAGCACTGCCGACTATACTACAGAATATCACACTCTGTATAACGAGCTCTGGTAGATTAATAACAGTACGACAGGCGTAAATACATATTATGTTGTCTAGACCTAGTATCAGCGGGACATTTGCGCGTAGGTTAAAACATACACGGACTCTTAGTGAAGTGACGTGTGGATACGTATACGAGGATCTACATGCGAACACATTATTAAATATAAACAACATGCTACATAAAACACGCCATCAAGTATGAACAACATCGCACATAAGCTACGCGCAGATATGGCTTTGGTACAAACACTGATACACTCTCGCGAGAGATCTAACCAGGAATGACGATATGTACATGTACATCTGCGTGCCTTCATTGTCCATAGATGCACGCACAGGTACCTTTTGTACCGAACGGCAACAAAAGATATATACACGTGGATTGAACGCAGCCAGCCAGTGACACAATCCCTACTCCCGAATATACTATATCAAAGTGCAGCAACACATACACACACACACAGCGTCCGTCAAAAGAGATCCCCTCAGATACACGAGGCGCCAGTCCTGCATATATAAACAGCATGCTAACTAAGCGCAGTCAAGATACAGTACTTGTTTGAATGGTGATGTGCATCCACATACCCAGCCTCACATTCGAGTCGTTAAAGCTCTTGAATTCCTCTTCGAGCCCTTCCATATCATGGCTGTTGCCATAGGCGGGGGGAAGCACATCGTGGCTGCCCTCTCTCTCTGTCTGAGAGAGAAGAGTCTCGTTATCTAGGTTGTCTCGGGACATGTTGTAGGCTGATAGGTTGTGTGCTATTGTGCAGACAGACTAGGTATATATATAAATTTATATCTATATATATATATATATATATATATATAAATATATAAATATAATGATATATAGCTATCTATAGTTAGATATTTCGTATTTTCTTAACTGTGTCAGACCTCAGTTTTATGCGTATGTATGTATGCAGGTATATATATAATAAATATATATATATATATATATATATATATATATATATATATATATATATATATATATATATATATGTGTGTGTGTGTGTGTGTGTGTGTGTGTGTGTGTGTGAGTTTGTGTGTGTGTGTGCGTCTGTGCGTCTGTGCGTCTGTGCGTCTGTGTATACTACTGTATTTCATGTGTACAGTTGTAAATAGATGGGGTGAATACTGAACAGTTATATATTGTTAAATACAGTATGGCTTCAATGGCTCAGATGTGGAGACCCAATAGAAAACGAATGACTCACGGCTGTGAATTTAGACGTCAGCGATTTTGCAGCTTGTGTTTCTGTATTTTTTTCTTCTTTTCTTTTTTTTTTTTCAACGAGGGGTATGAAACTGGAATCATAGCCTTCTGAATACATACCCGTTTTAAGTTTTTTTGTAATAGAAAACAAAGTTTGTTTTGTTCGTTTTAGTTATCACAGAGAGAGTTCATTGGATGCCAGTGTGTCATGCTCCGTGATAGAACTCCTCACTGCTTCTGTCAGTCCGGCTCGTTTATAGTTACTTAGTCAGAGCTCCTGTTGATGTTGATCTAAAAGTAAAACTCAACGGATCCATGATATGATATGTCAGAGCTCCTGTTGGTGGAAAGAGTCAAACAGATTAATATCGATATTCTGTTAGAGCTCGATATTAATAATTCTAGTCATATACCGTATACGTTTAACGTTAATTGGGTAGTGCCTTAGCCAACGGACCTATCAAATGGATAGTGACTCGAGCACGACTTGCTGAGTGGACAAATAATATAATCTAAATCACACATTGCATATGACGCCTGACGGTTGTGAGGTGAAGTTCAGCGTTCTAACTTCCAAAATCTATTTACTATGTACTAAGTAGACAAAGCTATATGCCCTATGCTTTCAGCTTTAACCCTACTTGTATATTTAGTGAACAATGTATATGTCAACTCTATAACCTGTTTAAATGTAAAAATAGTGCACTCGGATTTTGGACCGTCAACCAATTCATTCCCACACCACTGAAAACAAAGATCCTGCCATATTCAGAGGAACACATGAGTTTGTATTGTAATACACCTGGCATACAAGTAGAAGGTGCTATGTGAACAGCCAGCACTCTGTAGGCTCATTGGCAAACGCATCGTTATACATCAAGTTATGAAGGTTATAACTAAGAGGGTATCACTCATAAAAAGCAATCTACCGCCTATGTGACTTCAATCGTGTGTCACTTCGGCTTCACTTCGGCTTCGTCTATCTACACCACACCAACTACCCCATTACGATGCCTGCGGGGAACAAGCAAGCATGAGTGATGCAGATGACTCTTACGAAGTATGCGAATCTAGGCTTCACATATGGACTGATAGATTGAAAGTGCTACAGAAACAACACTGTCAGCGTGGCGTTTCTCTCAGCGATGAGTATTCCAACGTGAGTTTATATATTTTTAATATTTATGTGTGTATTTATGTATTTCTGCATATGTATGTGTGTATGTATGACGCATGTATGTTATATGTATGTATGTGTGTATGTACAGAACGTATCAATATATATATCTATATATATATATATATATATATATATATATATATATATATATATATATATATATATATATTATACATATACAAATATCATATACATATACATACATATATTATATAATATATATATATATATATATATATATATATATATATATATATATTATATATATATATATATATATATATATATATATGTGTGTATGTATATGTGTATATGTATTTTTGTATATGCATGTATATATGTATCAATTTATCTACATGCAGGATCTATGTGCACATATGTTTGTTTATATATTATACTATTGTATTATTACTATTATATACAATTATATATATATATATATATATATATATAGACATATATATATATATATATATATTCATATATATATATATATATATGTGATGTTGATGTGTGTGTGTGTGTGTGTGTGTGTATATGTATATATATATAAATATACAAATTATATTATTATTATATATATATATATATGTATATATTCTTGTATATATTATTGTATATTTGTATAATTTATGGCGTAGGAGCTTCTCATGAGGAATGTTTGGGTGCTTGTGCTGCTGTGTTTGTATCTAGTTTGTGGCTACCTATTGATAAACTGTGATATCTTAATATCTCAATACCATCTGTGTCGCAGATAGTCCCGTGTTGTTGAATTGATGTTGAAGACTGTGCCAAGTTTAACTTTAAAGCTGAAGTGCTCATATACTAAATGACCTCGACTTGAAGCTTGTGATTTGCGTATCCCGTTCGAGGCGCTTGTTAACGACCAAGAAAGATGTGCGAAGGTGTGATGCCTGGTTTAGACGATCGAATGTAGTTCTGTTTGTACAGAGCACACGCTTAAGCATAATCGTTAAATATACGATAGGACAGTCGAGCTCGAACAGAGTCTTAGACCAGTGCATTTTCACACCTACCCTCAGCAAGGTACTCCTTACGCCTGTCTATTGTCTTATTACACGTGACTCACATAGTACACTACTCTAACTTAAAGCTATGCTATTGTGCACTCAATTCGTATAGTATTAGTCTCATTCTTTGTAGTTGGTCGTTGGTCGCTTGTATTATTTAGTATGTGCCGTTGATCCATATGTACAGTCTACTAGTAGCTGACCAATCTTCCTTGTATCCTCCCGTCCCTTTCATCTACATTTGAGGCAAACGTTGGTTGGTTCGATGATACGTTGTCGTTGTGTCCTCCCATCACTTGTACTCATCCGTATCCCTATTGAGGTAGTAGTTGGTCAGTGGTCGATACCTTCCCGGCGTAGTTGGTCGGTTAGTTGTTGATATATCTCCTACCGTCTCGGCTGATTCTTTCTCCTTTCTTTGTGGCTGCTACACCCAAGTGGCCCCCGCTTAGTTCTTACCAACTCTTCCTAAACCCTAAAACGCAACTCTTCACACTTGTCATCGCTCGTCATGCACCTAAACCCTAAACCCCAAAAACCCTTTTTCTCAGTTAATGGCCGAGGCGTCACTCGAGACCCAACGTGCCGCGGCTGCCCTTCCCCAGAGCGCAGGAGAGAAGAGCACGCTGCAAGACTACGCTGTAGTCTATGACTACCTCTCACGTATCCTAGTAGACGACCAGGCAACTCTGGGTGTAGATCCGGCGCAGCCTGTGAACCGCACCCCTACGCTGGAGGTATGTTATGTAGATATATGCCAGTCGAAGTCGTGCTGGCCTGTGTATGGGTGGATGGTTTGTGCGTTTGTGTTGGACTGCGCGTAGTCTCAACGGTGCTTGTGGGAAGTGCGGATACGTTGAGCCCGATAGTTAACGGTATCAAAAAAGTTGGTTCTGTTGTATTCCAGATCATGTCCACAACGCTGTGATCCAAACGTTTTGCGTCCATTTTGGCATATATAACATACGTACTCTACACAAATGCGTTATATACGTATATATTTGAAATTCTAATCGAATTATTCCTGAAGCCATTTATTCACTCTGTGTGTGCGTGCTTTTTCCATATACCTCTTATATGCAGCGACGGCAAATACTTATTATCAATAGTTTGGTGCAGGATCTCTACGCACAGCTAGCCGCCGTAGACACAACAGCCGCCACAACACGCATAGCAACCAGTCCCGTTGCTAAGGACCTCATCACACTCACCGCACAACCAACACACCCAGACGAGCAGGCACCACAGAGTGAAGCACAGACAACACAAACACTCGGTACAACACCCCAGCTGGGGCGTGCGAGGGCTGAGGAGTGCTTGGTAGGTACGCGAGCGTCAGGGACTCTTCGTATCAATCCGCTGGACATCCCTGCGGGTTTGCTGACCCAGGCCATCTCTGGTCCGAATTAAAGTGCTGCGCATGACTATCGGATTGGTGTTGAACGGTGTTGGTTTGGACAGGCGGTACAAATGAGTGCCAACTAGCGAGTGAGAGAGACTTTGCGCTGGCGATATTAAAGTATAATTGAACGGTTGAGAGTGTATCCGATCTTATTATGTTTTAAGAGGTAGTGCCGTAATATATATCTGGTGCTAGAATTGACTATATGTCCTATTTCGCGTACCGACGATATACCGCAATTTCATAGGAGTAGAAAGCGGGATAGTACCTGTCTGTTGTGTGGGTGTAATTCATAGACATCATCCCTATATACTGTTAAATTTGTTTGTGCTTATGGTGTATATAGACTTAGTACCTGTCTGTTGTATTGGTGTAGTTCATGGGCATCATTCCCGTAAACTTAAATTTGTTTCTGCTTGTGATGTATATATACTTTAAGGGCATTATTCCTGCATACTTTCAATTTGTTTGTGCATATGGAGTATATATTTTTAGTACCTGTCGGTTGCATTGGTGTAGTTCACGGGCATCATTCCCGTTAACTGTTAAATTTGTTTCTTATACTTAGTACCTGTTTGTTGTATTGGTATAGTTCATGAGCCTAATCCTTATAAAACAGATCTTTGGATTGCATATTTTTATTGTATAAAAAAGCTTCCCATAGTACTACTACAGAAGCCCACTGCTCGCAGACAAACACCCGCGCAAACCCAACCCAAACCAAACCCCAACCCCAACCCAACCCAAAGTATCACTCTACTCCTCGCCCGCGGTAGTGATCTCGGTGGCCGAGGGAGTGTCGACATCCAAGTCAGCGTCATCCTCCGTCAATCCCTTGCTGCGTGCACGCGCACGCGCAGTGCGACCGAAGCGGCTCTGCGTGCTCAGCAGTTGTGAGCGTAGCTGCTCAGCCATCTCATTGGCCTCGTTGATCTCCGTTACCTGGCGACGGTTTTTCGTGCGGAGTGAGCCTACCTCCATCTCCAGCTCCTCGTTCTGGGCCTGCATATTGCGCGCCTTGGCGTTTGACCGATCGAAGTTGCTCTTGTGCTCAATGGCGGCCTTCTCCGCGTCTTCCAGCAGCCGCATCGTTTCCTTTAGCTTGCGGTCCGAGCGTTTGTACTTGTTCGCTGCCTCAGCCGCTTTGCGAGACTCGCCCTCCAGCTCAGCCTGTAGGGAGGCCAAGCGCGTCTGGAGCGGCACCACCTTGGACTTGTACTTGCGGTCACCCTCGCGCTCCGCGTTCTCGACCTCGTCGCGCAATTCGGCGTTGGCACGTTCCAGCGTCTGCAGCTTCTGCTCGACCTTGGCGAAGTTGTCCTTCTCCTGCGACAAGGCACATTCGGCCTCGCTCTTCTCGAGACCCGCACGACGCGCGCGGTCGGTAGCGATGTCTAGCTCAGTCTGGAGCTCTTCGAGCTCCTCCTCCTTGGCTTCGAGGTCAGCCTGCAGTCGGCGTGTGGTCTCTGACGAACCAGTGCCGTCTCTGCGCAGCGTCTCCAACTCAGTCACAGCCTCGTCGCGCGCGATCTCCGCGGCGCGGCGCGCCTTCTCGTTGCGCTCCGCCTCGACCGCCAGCATGGCGTTCTCGCTGTGGTACTTCTGGGCCTTGCGCTCGACTTCGCGTAGCTGGTTGTTGGCGTCCTGCAGCTGGCTGTAGCTCATGTCGTTCTCCTGTTGCAGATCCCGCACGGCCTGAACGGCCTTCTTGGCCTCGCGCGCGGCCTGGTCACGGCCCTTCTCGGCCATGTCTAGGCTGGTCTGCGCCTCAATCAGGTCGTGTTCCAGCTTGGTGATCTTAGACCCCACGGTTGACTTGGCGCGGCGCTCCTCGTCCAGCTGCTCTTCCAAGTCACGCATCTGCCGCATGAGACCGCGGCGGCCCTCTTCAATGGAGTCGTCACGCTCAGCTAGCTCACGCTCTAGTTGCTGCTTGGTGGCCTGGAACGACACTTCCAGACGCACCTTAGCGTCCTCGGTCTGTTGAAGCTCGTCCTCAAGCTCCTCCATCTCTGTGCGCATCTCCTCCAGCTGAGCCTCGAGCACACGCTTGGCCTTCTCCAGCGACGCGACGTAACCCGCGTCCTTGTTGGAGCTATTGCGAGACTCTTCGAGCTCAGACTTTAGGTTGCTGGACTCCTTCTTGGCGCTCATGAGCTGCTCGTTGAGGTCCTCGATCTGCTGCTTGAGCGAGTACACATCCGTGCCCAGACGACTGGCCTCGGCCTCGGCGTTACGCGCACGCGCATCGCTCTCCTGCGCCAACTGCTTCTGCTCGTTAATCTGTGCGTCGAACTTCTTGGCCTTCTTGAGCGCCGAACTGGCCTCAGACTGGGCCGTCTCAACCGCGGCATTGGCGTCGTCCAGCTCACCCTGCAGGCGGTTGTTGGTCGACTTGAGCTTGGACTGCGCCGCTACACCTTCTTCCACGCTCGTGCGTAGCTCCTCCACCTCGCGCATGAGGTTCTTACGCGCTGCCTCGCCGTTTTCCGCGTTGCCTTGTTCGGTGCGGAAGCGGTTGGTGAGCTCGTCCAACTGCCCCTTGAGCGACGACACCTGTCGGTCACGGTTGGCTACCTCCTCTTCGCACTCGGCCAGGAATTCCTTGGCCTCATCCGTCTCCCCCTCGGCATGCTTGAGCTTGGACTGGAAATTGAGCTTCTGGCGCGTTTCGTCTTCTAGTGTGGTGGTCAGGTCGTCCACCTTGGCGCGTGCCTGTGCGGCGTCGCGCTCGGCTTTGGTCAAGGCCTGGTCCTTCTCGTCCAGACTCTTAGAGAGCGCGTCAACCTCGGCCGCTAGACTGGTGGCCTTGGCGCTGGTCTCGTTGAGCTGGCGCGTGGTTTCCTCGAGGTTAGAGGTCATCTCAGACAACTGCGCGTCCAGAGACTTCTTCTTCTTGTCGCTATCCGCACGCGACTTGCCCTCGCTATCCAGCGACTCCTTCAGAGCCTCGACCTCGCTACTCAGCGCGTTGGCGTTCTTCTCCAACTCGCTCTTGTTGCGCTGCAGCTGCTCGACCTCAGCCACCAGCTTCTCTCGCTGATTCTGCAGCTTGGCCTTGAGTTCGCCAACAACCTCCTCGTGCTTGGCCTGCGCTTCTTCGTACTTGGTCTTGAGGCCTTGCAGCTCCTCTTCGCGCTTGGCTCTCATCTCAGCCTGGGCGTTGCCTGAGGTCTCAGAGTCCTCCATGCGGTCCTCCAACTCCTTCAGCAGCAGGTCGAGCGCCAGTTTCTCCTTCTTGAGCTTGCTGAGTGCACTCTGTAAAGACCGATGGTGGTAGGGTTTTAGGTTTTTAGTTTTTTAGATGGTGGTGTGTATGGTGTGTGAGTGAACGTAAGTGATCTGCAGTAGCAGCAGCTTGTAGAGAAGCAAGAGACCAGATTGCATTCCTGAGGTACTCATTGAAATTTCTCCGATGGCATGTGCTCCCACAGAGGAGACCTTGTCGAGAGCATACCTTATTTGGAAATTCAATCAACAAGTTGTAGGTTGCTCGCACAACCCTATAGCTTTGTACGCCCGAGAGCTTCGTTCACGAGGTTTTTGAACATACATGCGTGTATGTATCCTATCTCTGTTTACGTGGCACTTAAACTTACATGCGTGTGTATATACTACCTTTATTCATAAGGTGTTAAACGTATATACGTCTACGTCCTAGCTTCATTCACGAGATGCCAGAGCGTACATACGTGTATGTGAACTACCGCCATTCATGATACATATCATATTTATTTACATATATATATATATTTATATATATATGTATATATATATATATATATATATATATATATATAATGTGCGCGCTTGCATCTATGTATAAATATGTATATATATGTATAGAAATGTATGTATATATGTAAATATACGTATATATATATATATATATATGTTTATATATATATTTATATATATATATGTATATATATGTACATATAGGTACATATATGTATATAGGTATATATATGTATATATATATATAAATATATGTGTGTACATATACATATACATATGTACGTGTTTGTGTTTATATATATGTATATATATATATATATATATTGATATGTGCGTGCGTGCGTGCGTGTGTTTGTTTGTGTATGTGTGTGTTTGTGTGTGTGTGTGTGTGTGTGCGTGTGTGTGTGTGTGTGTGTGTGTGTTGCGTGCTTGAACGTAGATGTGTGTATATATTGTACCTCTATTTATGAGACACAAACATACTTGCGTATACGTAATCTATATACACGTATATATTTATATGTATTTGTATATATATATGTATTTATATATACATTAATAAATATATATATATATATATATATATATATATATACATATGTGTGATGTGTGTGTGTGTGTGTGTGTGTGTGTGTGTGTGTGTGTGTGTGTGTGTGTGTGTGTGTGTGTGTGTGTGTGTGTGTGTGTGTGTGTGTGTGTGTGTGTGTTTAGGTGTGTATTATATATATATATATATATATGTGTGTGTCCTGTGTGTGTGCGTATGTGTGTGTGTGTGTGTGTGTGTGTGTGTGTATGTGTGCGTATGTGTGTGTGTGTGTGTGTGTGTGTGTGTGTGTGTGTAATTTAAATATATATATAAATACTTGAACTTACATGCGTGTATGTATTCTGTCCTGATTCACATGATACTAGAACGTACATCCGTTTATCTAACCTCCAAATCAATAGTTGCCCTTGTTGCCTAGCGACAGGTACACAACACTTTACAACCTACAAGCGCGTGCACTCATACATAGTCGTGTATATATATATATATATATATATATATATATATACCTGCTCAGACTCAAGCTCTTCCTGGAGCGACTCAACCTGGCTGATGAGTTCACGATTCTCCTTCTGCGCCGCAAACACCTTCTCGCACTCCACGTCTAGCAGCTCCTGTGTGGTGGCCACCTCAGCGGTCTTGCGCTCAACCTCCGCCTGTAACTGCGTCACCTGCTTCTCCAGCTCAGCGACACGGTCGCGTAGCGTCGCGAATTCAGCGTCTCTCTTGCGCTTCTGCGTCTGTAGGTCGCTGCGCTCGGCCTCGACGGTCGCCAAACGGTCCTCAATCTCCGCCAGCGATCCATCGCCCTTGCTCTTGGCCTTGGACAGGGACTTGTACTTCTCCTCGGCCGCTGCAAGCTCCTCAGAGCGTGTGCTGAGCTGAGACTCGAGCGACGCCTTGTCCTTGGTCAACTTCTCGTTGGCATCCTTCTCCGATAACAACTCGGTCTCAACCGCGCCGAGCTTCTCCTCCAGACTAATCTTCTCACCAGCAAGCTTCTCTGCGCGCTGCTGGGCGTCGGCCATCTCGGCCTCAACAATCGATTGCTTGGCCTGGAGCGCCTTCTTCTCCGTCATGAGGTTATCGGCCCGGCTACTCTCCTCCTCCAGACGGTCTTCTAGACCCTCTACCTCCTTGAGCAACTGTTCAGACCGTGTCTGGAAGCGGTCGATACTGTCGTTGCACGAGTCTAGCTCGTTTTGCACACGGTCTAAGTCAGACTTGAGTCCGTTCTTCTCGTTGTGTAGCTCGTCGAACTGGACTTGCAGCTCCTGCTCGCGCTTGGCGCTGTGTTCGGCAGACGCCTTGGCGTCCTCCAGCTCCTTCTTGAGGTTATCCTCCTGGGTCACCTTAAGCAGCGGCTGTACCCGCACAAACAGCTTCCACCACGGCCACGAGCGCAGCATGAGGTACTTGCGACAGTTGCGCTGGATCATCTTGACCGCAACCTCGTGGTTGGTGGCGCGACGGTATTGGCGGCGCGCCAGCAGTCCACGGCAGTGGGCCTGGAGATGGCGTACCATCGCAGACAGCTTCTCGTCCCTCTGCTCCTCCAGCTGACCAATCACGCCGGTGCGGAAGAAGATTTTGGACGAGCCAATACGGAACTCATCCGCGCTGAGCTCGAGCGCCTCGATCATCTTCTCGCACGCCTTGCGGCCGTCCATGAAGCCCTTTGGCACGGCTCCTGGGGTGAGGATCTCGTATCGCTGCTTGAAGTCTTGGAATAGGATGCGGTTGGGGAAACCCTTGCGGCAGATGCGAATACCCTCCAGCACACCGTTGCAGCGCAATTGGTCCAGCACAATAGCCTGATCGATCTTGCCGGCCTTCTTCTCGTGGTTCGGTATAATACACCGCACAAAGTGGGGCGTGGTGTTGCGCAGCGTGGTCATAAGGCTGTTGAGCTGGTCACGGTAGTTCTGGCCTACGGTGCGCATGGAGCCACCGCGGCGTGAGCGCGTGGTGTCGTGCGAGACCATATCCGCCCACAGAGACGCGGTGAAGGGGTTGGTAGACTGGGACAGCAACGCGGTAATGTTGTCGTTCAGCGGATCCGTGTTCTTGGTCAGCCAGCCGTCGCACGTGTACTCGACCTCGCCGGCGTAGTGTTGGCAATTGAACCCTACATCGTCACGTTTGATCTTGCCCCCCAACTTGCGGTACTTATCGGACTTGCCGGAGTGCGCCTTGTCCAACTTCTCAACTAGCGTCGAATCGGACGAGCGAGGCATCAAGTGGCACTCCTCGTCAAGCAGAGCGAGCACGCCCATGGGCTTCTCAATAAGGTCTATGCACGGCTGCAGGTCAAGGCCGAAGTTAATGAACTGCCAGTCGATGCCTTCCTTCTTGTACTCCTCCTGCTCCACCACAAACATGTGATTGTTGAAGAACTGCTGCAGCTTCTCGTTGGTGAAGTTGATGCACAACTGCTCGAAAGAGTTGACCTTGAAGATCTCGAAACCCGCGATATCCAGAATACCGATGAAACTCGACGCAGCACGACGCGTGTCCAATACGGCATTGATCTTCTTGACAATCCACAAGAAGGTGCGCTCGTGAATGGCCTTGGCAATGGCCTCGATGGAGCTCACCACCTGATCGGCACGCTGTGCCTTGGTGACGGTATCACGTCCCACCTTAATACGGGGCTTAAGCATAGCCTTGGTGAAGTCGGACAGTGGGATACCGAACAGCTTGCACACCATGGCGGCGATAGTGTCATCGGGCATCTGGGCCTGGTCAGATCGGTCCTGGGTGAACTTCATCTGCCCAAGCTTCATGATACCTGAGAGGGTGCGCCAGACCTCAGTCTGATCCGCGTCGTTGATACCTACAACCCTCATAGCCTCAGTGGTGATGGCAAACTCGGCAACATCATCCACCCCTTCAACACTCGAGGATGCTTTATCTGAGAGGAAGGGTACGGCATCAACTGAGTCCAACAGAAGCTCCTGTCTCATCTCGGGCGTGGCGCCATGCAACAACTGGTAGAAGATGTGGAACGTGCGCTCGTCGTTCTGCTGGCGGACGGCACGTGACTTCTCCAACAGATACGTTTCGATGTTTCCACCGGAGATGAGACCTGATCGGTCGAACTCGATGCGGATGAACTTTCCGAATCGCGACGAGTTGTCGTTCTTGATGGTCTTGGCGTTACCGAAGGCCTCGAGTACAGGGTTGCACTGCAGAAGCTGTTCCTCCAGCTGGCCCTTGCCCTTGTCAGACCCTGCGGCTGTAGCGGCGATATACTGGATGACTTTCTTTGTGTTCTCAGTCTTGCCAGCACCAGACTCGCCGGTGATCAGGATGGATTGGTTCTCGCGATCGTTGAGCATGTTACGGTAGGCGCTGTCGGCAATGTTGTAGACGTGGGGAGGCATCTCCTGGCGGCGTTTGCCCTGGTACATATCAATCACATCGGGTGTGTAGATAGGAAGGCGCTTGTAGGGATTAACCACTACACAGAAAAGACCAGAGTATGTGTAGATGAGGTTGGACTGGTACCTCTTGGTGAGGTTGTCCAGTACTGCCGGCTCGTTGAGGTATGCGAGCTCGGCCATGTCCTCCACCTTTTCGAACTTGGGTGGGTTCATTTTGTAGGAATCATTTTTGTTGATCTCAACTACCTTTCCATTGGTTAGGCGCACACTGTACGTCTCTCCCTTGTCTTCGGTGATATTACCGGCAATGAAGGTATCTGCCTCATCTTTTACCCAGATCCATTTCTGTGCTGTCCATTCGGACTGGTCAGCGGAATCGGCAAACCCGCCCTTGGCTTCCGATGTATCGCGGAGGTGCTTTAGTGAATCACTCATAGTGTTTTCTTTAGTTTGCTATGGTGCTACGTGCTTCTTTTTAGGCACTATGATGACTGCTCTCGCAAAGAAAATGCTTGAGTATTAAAGTCTGCAGATTTGATTCGAGATGCAAGAAAAATAGAACATGAGATCAGGTTAGTTTTTGTAAGTTATCGATGCAAATCGTAACTTTGTATGCCTACAAGCCTAGTAAAAAATCATAGAGATAAATCGAAATAGTAAGTAGATAGAAGGAACAAGTTCGCAGGTAGGCGCTCAATTGCATTGAATTCGATGTTGGTTAAAAAGTGGGTTAAACATACCTGTGCTACAAGTACAGGACTGTTAATTACAAAATGTGAGCTGCAAAAAACTGAAGAGAGTGTTTAATATAGAGAATTACAATGCTCTAGTGGTAGAGAGACAAACAACAGAGACGTAAATCATTTACTATTCAAGCATTGCATGATTGGCGCTTATCTTCATATCATAACTTTTACGTACCTCGTTTTTAGCGGCACTTATTTTTGTTATATCAATATAGCGTTGTAATATATTTACTTACCAAATAAAAGTGTCTAATCGGAGCCATCAGAGTCGGCGAGAGCCTGCTGGCCCCTTTGCAGGTACTTTCGGGTGTCAACTGCCCACACTCGCGTGTGAAATCCGAAAGATCACTTCGCGTGAACCGTGTCACAAGTGATATAGTCCAATCAAATTGGTGATATGGTTGGCATCTGGCACAAAAAACAATTTAAATTGTTTGGATTGGCAGATAGGCGTGCACCATATTCTTCGTATTGAGGACCGTTTTGGCCTACGTTTTGCATATACGTCATTCAGAATTTTACACCCCAGGGGCCCAGATGAAATCCCGATGGAACCATATGAATAACATAAACGTTAAACCTTTACAAAAATTTAACGCAATAAATAAATTTTTAAAAACAAAACAAATCGTGTTGTTTTTATTATTATTTTAAAGTCTCTTGGGCACAGGTATTTTATGTACAAAATACCTGCAAGAAAATCTACAGTTTACATCGGGCTATCTCCAGCCAACACACAGCAGCGTTTGACATAGTACACGCCACGCCGGGCGATATGCTTCTACAACAGCAACATCGTAGAAATACCTGTATTAATGTGCATTCGTATATACACTCATTTGTCATACTTACCAAATACTGGACGTCTTTACCACGTATTAGAAGTTCGCCAGACAACAGTACCAGGCAAAAGGGTGTGACTGATGTATCCTAAATGACTACCCTGTAACTTTGTTTGTAGAATGTATATACATAATACGGCAATAGAAGAAAATACACGGGGGTACTGAATATGACAGAAAAATTTTGAAGACGATTAAATGTGTGTGTGTGTCTCCGTGTCCATGTATATATATACATATACATATGCATGTATGTATGTATGTATGTATGTATGTATGAATATATATATATATATATATATATATATATATATATGCATAATGTGATGTGTGATGATGATGATGTGATGTGCGTGCGTGTGTATATGTATATATGTATATATATATATATATATATATGTGTGTGATGTGCGTATTGATGATGTATGTTATGCATATGTATATATATTATAATATATATATATATATATATTATATATATATATATATATGGTAATATGACGTATGTATGTATATGTATGATATATATATATATGGGATTAGGATTATTATATATGCATATTGTGTATTTATTTATTAAATGTATGTATTATATGTATTTATTACATTAATATATATATTATATGTATATATATATATAATATTATTATATACATGTATATATGCATATATATGTATATATATGTATGCATATAATATATATATATATATATTATTATTATGTACACCTATGTATGTAATATATATGTAATAATATGTAATAGCATATATGTATATGTATGTATGATTGATGATTATGTGGTGATGATGGACATTGACGATATTGATGTGCGTGCATATGTACATTATGTATGCAAAACAAATGCAGCATATTACATATAATATACAATAATATATGTGCATTATATGTATATATTATTATATATATGTACACATTACATGTAACATTATGTATTAAATATATGTATTATATATTATATGTAATACGTATTTAATGTGTGTACGTGTGTATGTATGTATGTATGTACGTATGTAATGAACGTGTTTGTGTGTATGTATTATAAATATATATATATATATATATAATGTATATGTAATAATATATATATATATATATATATATATGTATATATATATATATGTGTGTGTGTGTGTCCTTTTTATCGATCCATACATACATATATATATATATATATATATATATATATATATATATATATATATATGTTTATTTATCGATTCATATATACATTCATATATACTTATAAAACATACTTGCATAAAAGCATACATACAAGCATACATGAACACCTACATATATACATGCATGCATACTTTGTATATATATTCTGTGTCTGTGTCTGTGTCTGCGTCTGTGTCTGTCTGTCTATCTGTGTCTGTGTCTGTGTCTGTGTCTGTGTCTGTGTCTGTGTCTGTGTCTGTGTCTGTGTCTGTGCCTGTGTGTCTGTGTCTGTGTCTGTGTCTGTGTCTGTGTCTGTATCTGTCTATGTCTGTATCTCTCTCTGTCTGTGTCCGTGGCCCGTGTCTGTTTTTTGTTTTTTTTTTTATTTTTTAAAAATATCTTTCGTTGATTTTATTGTATTGATTCATGTGTAGGCGTATACAAATCATTGCTACTTCTACTAAAACTAGGTTGGAAGCTTGCATCCTATGAAGTTTATTATCGAGCTGTCAGAAGGCGACCTCCATCGGCGTCGTGATCACTAAATAACCCACAAACACATTACTATCAACGCGCACCGGGTTTCATATGAGATGTGCCCTATTGCATACTGACCGAATACTTCTCATATTCCGAGTGTGAGTAATATATGTCGAGCAAGTGTGAAGGAGGACCTTAAAGGGGTAGGCAGAAAAAAAGGTAGGCAAAAAACGGGTAGGGAGTATGATTCACAGTCACTCGCCGTCATCCTCTCGGCCGTAAAGTGCTAGCCAACTAACCTAACCATAACCGAAAGCGTCAGCGAAACGGTCACTCGCAACGTGTGCCTATGACTGTGTCTGCATTTGCAAGTCACACAGATTGCATGTACAGAGGTGTGGTGTGTACATAATAACCTGGGGCCATGTGCATGCCAGCGTGACTCTGCGTATACGCAACTACCGCGACTCACGGTGTGACGGGTCTGCGGATACCCTGTGATATGCGACTACACCTACCTACACGGTCCTCTTCGCTACAGCTGAACGCCACTACCACTACCTACCGGCCCGTTAAGGTGCACTTGTGTCCTGTCCCGGCACTCGCACAGCTCTGGGCCACCGCCAACCCCACTCAGGCATACGGCGAGTCCGAGGGCGGGGCTGCTGGGTCCAGGCCTAGCTGCTTCATCTTAACAGCAATTTCAAACAGGTAGTCATAGCACTCACACATTGCCTTGGCCTTCTCCCAGGTATCGCCCCACACATACACCCCGTGTCTGCGTACCAGCACGGCACAAGTCTCGGGATACTCCTGTGAGATTGAAGCACAAAGTATAGGACTTGTGGGCAGCCAGATTGGTGCGGGTATATTCTTTGGGTCAGCTAGTAGACAAGACAGCCATGCGGACCTTCAGCCGTGTAGATCACTAGGTGTTTCTAACACCTCCACTCGATAACCACGTACTTATATATATATATGTGTGTGTGTGTGTCTGTGTCTGTGTCTGTGTCTGTGTCTGTCTGTGTGTGTGTGTGTGTGTGTGTGTGTGTGTGCATAAAAGTACAACCTACGACAGCTTCGCAGCAACGTAGAAAACCCTCATGGCACCGACCCAGCCAATGAATACATCTCTGCCAACCGCTACAAAACCAAATGAGTACCCTCAACCTACCTTCATAGCATCGGCCATAAACGTCGTCAAATCGCGCTCCTCCGGAGTGTTGTCGATGATAGGCACAACAAGGGTTTCAAAGTACTTCAAATTGACACCCCTGAGTACGTGCGGACGTGTGTATATAGTGTTCTAAATTTAAATAATAATAAAAGTACAGATAAGATTACTTGCACTGTAATGTGACCATCCTGTACGCTACACCGATCGCCTCAGCACATTACATGCACAAACAACCAAGACTGGGCAGCAGCCTACCCCATGTCCATCACTAAAGACGATACATACTTAACAAATCACTTGCTATTCAATTGGTGCACACAACCGGCAGGATACATACTTAAAAAATCAACTGCTATGCAATTCGTTCACGCAAAAGGCACATACTTCCCGTCGCGTTTGATGCCCTTAATCATCTCTTGGTGCGTTATGCGGAATTCCTTGCCGTACAGCAGCGTGGCGAGTACAGCGTGCTGCAGACAGCGTGAGCCGTTGGTTGAGTAAGGGGTGCGTTGGTGCTCAATAGCCAATGGATATGAATTAAAATCCTACCAGGTATCAATTGATATGAGATAGACCCCTACCAGGTGTCAATTGATATACATTAAAACCCTATCAGGTGTTAACGTATTGAACGTCAAAGTTGCGTAGTGTATTATGTAGGAGGACTTTCTAAAATAGCTACGACCAGCTCAGCAGGGAAGCATTGATTGGCACAGAAATAACCACTTCGGCAAGGGCGATACAACCGGCCGCAGACAACACTGGTCAGGACTACACTAGCAAGCCATAGATCCCGTGATGGGAAAGTATTCGTATCAGTGCGGTACTAATGTATGTTTCTCAGTAGCCATCCACCATGTACAGATCCACCATGTACAGCTCTGACACGCCAACCGTATAGAAGGACCCTTCTCTGTTGCGATACCTACTGACACTACTCTGTTGCCATACCTACTGACTCTATTTTATTGCGATACCTACTGACTCTGCTCTGTTGCATTACCTATTGACTCTACTCTGTTGTCATACCTACTGACTCTACTGTTATGATACCTACTGACTACTCTGTTGCGATACCCACTGACTCTACTCTATTGTGATACCTACTGAC
>LUCW03000394.1:40000-42500 GCA_001586965.3 Sphaeroforma sirkka | reverse complement strand
TTACTTTCACCTTTTCACCTATCTGTATACAATACGTTACAAGGCTTCCATACTCATACCATATCCATTACTTTCACCTCTTCATTTACCTTATATCATTTCCATTACTTTCACCTTTTCACTTATTATACAATACGTTACATGGCTTTGTTTACCTCATACTATATCCGTTACTTTCCATTTACCTCATACCATATCCATTACTTTCACCTTTTCACCTATCTGTATACAATACGTTACAAGGCTTCGTTTACCTGATCCCATATCCATTACTTTCCGTTTACCTCATGCCATATCCGTTACCTTCCACTCACCTGACAAGACACAGCCGGGCCGCTGGTCGATGACCCCAACCGAAACCGCCTGCTCGTCGCACAGGAAGCCATCGAGCGCACCAATCAACGACTGCAGAACAGCGAGCGCATGGCACGCGAAACCGAAGACTACGGCGGCGCAGTACTCGGCGAACTGCACGACCAGCGAGAGACCATCCTACGCGTGGGAGATGTGGTATGTGCCACGGCGTGCAAGGCCTGTGCTTAATGCTTGTGTGGTAGTTTTGGGTGGGTGGTAGCCTGTGCTTAATCCTTGTGTGGTAATGGTGGGTGGGTGGTAGCCTGTGCTTAATCCTTGTGTTTCAGTTGTGGGTGGGTGGCAGCCTGTGCTTAATGCTTGTGTGGTAGTTGTGGATGGGTGGTAGCCTGTGCTCAATCCTTGTGTCAGTTGTGGGGGGGTATACGCTGGGTCGGTTTGCGGTACCCAAAGCATTGTGGACGTACGCAGAATCGTGGGCCCGATGCAGTGGTAGATAGTGTCGTACGTATTAGTCATGGCTATGTTGCGGCGTTGATCGGTGGTCTTGACAGCGCTGCATACATCGCCTGGCATGTATATCGCATTTCTTGATGTCTTGGAACAGTCCAGGAAGCCACGTGTTTAGTGTTGTCCCGAGTATTGACTGCAACTGTGTTGAACGTTTTTTTGCTTTCCACAGCTTGATGATACGAGCTCGAATCTCTACAGAAGTGATAGGACGCTGCGAGGCATGCTGAGGAGGTGAGTTGCAGTAGAGCCGAAAGGTTTTTGCAATCCATAGTCAAAAAGTGCCTATAATTCACAAAAGTGCTTACAATTCACAGTCAAAAAGTGCCTACAATTCACAAAAAGTGACTAGCATATCCACCTTCTTGTTGCGCAGCGGCTTATTTTATAGTACAGTGGGGCATGTAACTGTATCTTGTGCGTCCTTCAAAACGTGACAGTCCGAAAGGCACCACATCTTTGTGCTTAAGTCACCACATCTTTGTGCTTAAGTCACCACATCTTTGTGCTTAAGTCACCACATCTCTGTGCTTAAGTCACCACATCGTTGTGCTTAAGTCACCACATCTTTGTGCTTAAGTCACCACATCTTTGTGCTTAAGTCACCACATCTTTCTGCTCAAGTCACCATATCATTGTCCTAAAGTCACCACATCTTTGTGCTTAAGACACCACATCTTTGTGCTTAAGTCACCACATCTCTGTGCTTAAGTCACCACATCTTTGTGCTTAAGTCACCACATCTTTGTGCTTGAGTCAACAAATCTTTGTGCTTAGGAGCGGGAATGGGCCTGTGACACACAGAGTAACGATAGGCTCATCGAGCAATCATCACGCTATTCAACGCTTGCAAACGAACAGTCTTCACCTACTTAGCATTCATTAGGTCCGCTGCGGTTGATCGTCGTTCTGTGCTGCAACGATATCTCGTCTGTCGCGGTTGCTTATGGTCTGTTTGTATAGTACAGTAGGCATGAAGGTAGCTGTCTGGCTTGCTCCAATTGGTATCGAATGTGAAGGCATTAGAGTGCCTCTGGGAGCTTAATGTGCTTTAGTATCAATCGCACTATCCTATATTCTATCATTGCAGGGCGTGGGTGAACCATATGATGTACTACATCATCATTGCCGTGATACTCCTCATCGTCTTCATCATATTATATCTGAAGCTAAGCTAGATCAAGCGCGTGCGAGACCACAAGTTGTACTTGATGATATCGAATTATTTGGAATCTTCGACCGACCGGGGATTCACAGCTGTCCGTTTAAAATAATAAATAACGTTTTTCTTATTGCGATCTCTTTCCCCGTCCCAACATGTGGAGACCTTTCAGTTTACTATATACTCAATAACAACGCGGATCTACTGTGAGTAACTCGCATACAAATGTGGTCGACAACTTAAGAGGTGCGAACTTCAGCTCCCGGACATGCTACATGTACACTTACACTTAAGTACGAGTGTCTTGTTACAAAGTGATGATACAATGCGGCTTGCCTCTGGAATCATTGCAGTGGTTGGTAGTAGGCTTCTTATTATAAACGCAGGGTGATGCCATGGGGTAGAGAGCGAGTATGAGAAAGGTAGTACGCCATAGATACATACAAGATACCAACCGGCTGATTCGGATCTATAAGAGACCCGAACCTTTAGGCAAATACATACAAACTAAACATG
>LUCW03000394.1:0-35000 GCA_001586965.3 Sphaeroforma sirkka | reverse complement strand
TGATTCGATCTTCTCGACGATGCGTTGTTATGTTACTTGAAGCTTTTCCAAGATAAACCTACACCTAGAGTTGTACGCGCATGTTTCACACCCACTACATAAATTTATATATATATCGTTATCGTGATCCAGATTCAATATGTAATCTACACGTCGAGTCACCAATCCCAATCACAATGTGAGTAGGGTTGCTTTAGGGTTTAGGACTACTCGCGTTTTTCTCAGCCCGCCAAAAAAAAACTGAGAAAAAAAATACTCTCGGCCCATCGGACTCACGGAGACCGGAGTCGGGGTGTTGTGTATCTGTAATGCGCCCAAGCAGCTCGGTAAGTACCGAACTCCACTCAGGTCCTTGTATTGACAGCGTGAACCAGAAAAGTGATGACACTATTATTTACAACCCTATCCAGCATGTCAATAACAATGTCATATTTAGCGCAAGGCTATGCATATCGAACTCAGTAACGTAGGTCCCTCCTTTTGGTTTCCATAGTGGAAGTTTGGTCTATTATACTGTCTAACCAAATCTCATCATACTTTCTCATCCTATATCTATTTTACGTTTTTATTATTTTAAAGGGTGTACATCTACACTATTGCTGATCTTTCTTTAGTGATAGTACATTTTTTTGCTATGCCACAGTACTGTCAGTCCCCATCTCTCGGCAAAGAATGGACAATTCGCGGGTATCAAAGGCTAGCTGTAAAAACTCACACTACAGGCCCTCGCATTACGCATGACTACTCCGTGATTGCACTGACATAGAGCCTGATCAGGAAGAGGCTGTGCAAGGTCAAATTTGTCGCATGTTCTTTGCCCCAGCCCTTTGGGATGGTGCAGGTCGCAACCTGTCACCAGCTTGTGTAGTAAAAACATCATATCAATCTCATCGTTGGCAACAACTCACCATTGTGTCAGTGCCTCCATCTTATGAATGTCGGAAGGATACCGCCGTATTGTGCGGACATGTTCACAGAGATTGTTTCTTTGTTGCATAACCAGGTGCTAACGATAGCGTTTTTCAAATGGTGTAAAGTCGCCGTCACGGTGTAGTAAGTACACGTCGAGTAACTATATCTCAACGTTCTCCCTCCTAAGAGAGGGGGACGTTGTTCATTTAATAGTAATTGTAAACAGAAATCCTAAAATGACTGACTCTTAAATGAGTCATCAGTCATGTGTTGTAAAACCAGCAAAACCCTAAACCCCAGTTTATCAGATTATTCTGATAAACTGTAAAACTTGTAATAAACCTAAAATAATCAAATAAAAATAGGTACTTGTATTCTGACCACAACGGACACCGACCTGGAAACTGTTGCCTCGCGATTTCCCTCAGGGGCGCTATGTATTGGAGACACCAAAGTCCTGTATTGCTGAGATTAGTACCCCGCAGACTGATGAGCAATCGCTTCAACGGGCGTAACAGGAACTCTCTATTGGCCCACAACTAGAGTCAGCCCTCCAAGTGGAGTTGTACGCCACCGCCATGCTCCCGTTCAGTGCTGAGGAGAAAACAAGACTAGGTAGTCAAGATCTTCATTCATGAAATTACTCAGATTAATCTAGCTTCCATCCATCCACTCCAAGCGTGTGCATTCCCGGAAAGCTACAAAAAAAAACAGCTTGCAGCTGACAACGTACTACGGTTAAAAGCACGTGTATTAAATGGACTCTTTTTGGTAAACGGTTCTATTTACAAGTACCTTTTCCATTTTACAAATCAGATATTTTGGCCCCGACCCATTAAAGGGACTGTGAAAAAAAAGCCAAAGAGTATATTTGAAGTAGGTCTATTAAGAGACCTAGATAAACACTCCAAAATATACATCTGAATACTTCGGTAGCGAGATGGCTCAACCGAACATAGGTTTCTAGGGACCCTTAATGGTTACCTAGTTTGACCTCCGCTCAGCCAACCAGATGTGCCAGTCTGATGATGGCAAGTCGGTAATTCTTGATAAGTGGCCAGTTATTGGTTAAGACAATAACTAAGGACATCAAGAGTATTTTTTTTTTTTTTTTTTTTTTTTTTAAAGATAGGATTTTACTAGTTTTAGTATTTCGTGCGACGAAACAAGTAATACTAGTTTCGACGATAACGATAACGAAAACATAAATAAAATCCCTTCGGCGAAATCAGTACTGGGAGGATGATATATAGGCAATGTCTCAGCCTTACAATCCCCCCAGAGTATTGCTGATTTCTATGAGGCATACCTAACTTTATTACCAGACTAAAATTCGTTATACTTTAAAAACTCTGTAAAGTAAGTATTAACTTATCTCAAGGAGGGGACGTTGTTCATTTATTAGTATAAACAGTAAAAATGACTGACTCTTAAATGAGTCTTAGTCATGTAAAACCAGACTTTTTAAGATTTTTGTAATAAATTAATCAAATTCTAAGTAGCTCTAAGAGCTCTAAGACGTTTATACCGCCTTAAGAGACCGATATTTACACATTTTAAAGTTAGCAAAGTATTAACTACTTGAGCTACTTAAGCGTCGTGGTAATTAACTACCACATAAAATTTTCTTAAGACAATAACTATTCGTTAAGTGAATAGCAGAAGTCATACTGGATAAGTATGACTAAGAAGGACTCTACGCTATCTAAGAAGCGTAAAGCGGATAAAAAAGAAGATGGACAGAGAATCTGCCGAAGACGCAGTCAACCCCCATTGTCGCTAAAGACGACAATGCACTGGATACCGGTGAGACTACTCCATTAAGAGAGAAGTCAGCCGAGAGAGGGCTAGAGGACCCACTCTCTCTCAAGTTCAAAGCTCGCGAAACCGCGAAGCGAAAATAGGAGTGGGTTTAAGACCACTCCATCTACTATCCCCCGAGAAAATTAATCCAAAGGAAAGAACCAATGGGTTTAAGACCACTCCATCTACTATCCCTCGAGAGATTAATCCAAAGGGTAAAGAACCAATTACGGAAGTCAAGTATGACGACCTCGAGGAGATTAATCCAAAGGGAAAGAGCCAATTACGGAAGTCAATTACGACGACCTCGAGAAGATTAATCCAAAGGGTAAAGAACCAATTACCAAGAAGAATAATCCAAAGTCAAAGAACCAATTACGAAGTCAAGTATGACGACCCGGCCAAAGACGATGATTAGTCAATTACGACGACCCCGGCGACGATGAAGTCCAACCCGATAAGGGGCCGACGGAAGACGAACCACAGGCTAGCGCACCTACCCATCATCAGTAAGTTGCTCGATGAAAATGCTGAACTTAAGAATCAGTGCTTGAACTTGAGAGAATCAGTTAGCTGCCCTAGAGAAACAACTCACACTAGAGAAGTTCTATCGACTCATTTAGATCGCACATTACGAGATCGAATGTACGGAACTGGCGAGAAAGCTAAACGCCTACGTGAATATGTCTCTAACGACACCATTGCAGCTGTAAAAGAGCAGTCAAAACATCGCTTAGAGAAGACCAATGAGGAGTACCACGATCTAAGTACTAAGCCGGCCGAAATAAATAAGCCGGAGAATGTTCCCTGGGAAAGTCTACTTCCACGGGACCAGGCACTATTTACTCCAATACCATCACCGGGACATGAGTCTCCCGTTTTGGAGGGTATTATAGACCCAACCGCTGGGAAGAATACACCTCCCCCCCCCTTACCTAATTGGGGAAGGCACATCGCACCCAGCCAAAGTCGACGTGCGAGATTATCGTAACGGATGATCCTAAGATCTTCATTCCAACACCACGTCTCAGTAACGAGCGTCGTGAAGCGTCGACCATGGACTTTAATATCCACCGAAAGGGAACTAAAGCTTCCCGCATACATGCGAGTGACGTGGAGTACCCACGGAAAGACTGCAATGCATTACACCAACCCGCCGAAGACTTTCAGTCCACAGAGGTAGATATGCTGAATGCAGAAGTTAACGAACTAACAATTAAGATGGAGCTCGCTCATGACCTGCAAGATCGCCCAGAAATTGATTATTATGCGAAAATAATTAACATCAAGCAGAAGCGAATCGACCAGTTGCTGCAAGCACAACGCGGGCAGGACCAACGCGATCACCAGAAGTATAAGGGCATGATCAGTCGACTTAAGTCGAACTGGGACTCAAGTACCCAGAAGCCCGAATTCATCAATAATCATGACCTCGAGACTCTGACTCGCTCGTTACACGCGTTTACAGTGATGCTGGAGACAAATGACATTGCCCCACCGCAATGGATATCTGCGTTTATGCAGACATTTAATCCAGAAGGAACCAATTATCGGATCCTTCAGAAGCATCTCAAAGAGATCGATGAGTGTCGTAACTGGCCAGAAGTATGTTGGCTAGTGACATCCTTATTAAGCAAGGATATGCGCAGTCCAGGACTATGTTCAATTCTGGCACCACCAACAGCGAATACTAGCATCTTGAGCTATATTCTGAAACTCGATGTGGACCTTGTCAGACCTGATATTAAGAGGGATGACAAGCCACGCTGGTATGAGTTGTTGGCAATGCATGTATTCTGTATGAACATAGGCAGTAATGATCGAGAGCGCCTTTACCTCGAGCTACGTCGCAAGTATGCGAACGAAGCGAGAGATAAAGGACAGGAGAAGAAGTTTCACCTGACTCGACTGCGCTGGGATCAGTTCTATGAAACTGTTTCCGACACTTATCCCTCTGATCGAGTAACCTCGAGAGAGAAGGTGGTTCTTAAGAAACCACGTGATCAGATAGATCAAGGGTATGTATCCCGACAGACATCTAACAAACGTCCGAATGTTCGTCCGCGTGAATCAGCGCAGCACTCACGGCCTAATAAAAGGGTACGTGCTGAGAAGGAAGCACTATACAAGCAAGTTAAGAAGTGTGCCGACGAGAAGTGTGGATACGATATGTATCAGCTTGCCCCGAACGGTTATTGGAACGGGCGGCACTCAGCTACTTGCAAACACTTTATTAATAAGTGTGACAAGTGTGAGAAAACCCAACGGTTATCACGCCAAGACATGTGACCGGAAACCAGATATCAAACTGGAATGAAGGTACTACCGGGTTCAATCTCTACAAAGACAATACAACGACTCTTTAGACGAGCGTGTAATAATCCCTGTATATTGCAACGGAAATAAAGTCCTTGCGTTGATTGATCCTGGTTCAGAAATTTCATGTATATCCGATCGCTTTGCATTAATGAAAGATATCGAACGTAGAACACAAACTACTCACCTTATATTAGCTGATGAGAAGACTTCCAAGTGCGATACGATGGCTACCGATGTTAAAATCTCATTAGCCGACCATCGCCACATTACAACCCAAGCTGTGATAGTAAAGATGTCACAGAAGTACGACATTATCGTCGGAATGAGTGATTTACTTACATTAGGTATAACCGTAACTGGTTTACCGAACAATGTAGATCCATTAAAGGATCAATCAGACGATAATTGTCTGAAACCATATATACCACCATCCGACACAGTCAAGGAATTAATACCTGACTTTGCGGAAAAGATCATTGATCTAATCTTAGTAAATAAGAAGATCAAGATCACTGACTGGGCTAAGTTCCGTTTTAACGACGGATATGTTAGTTTAGATTTAACCAAGGTAGACTTTACTCAGCTGAAGTGTCCATCAAGAAACTATGTATCTTGGAGACACGAAGCCGTAGTAAAAAAGAACAAGTCGAGAAATGGTTAACAGATGGAGTGATAGAAATAAACTATCAACAAACTCCAGTAAACTTGGCATTACTTGCCGTTGATCAACATAACTCTGACGGTTCATTTAAGAAGGTCAGAGTATGTTTAGATATGAGTCCAATAAATAAATTATTGCCAACTCATAGCTTTCACTTACCTCGTATAAACGAGTTGTTAAGAAGAATGGAAGGTGCTACAGTATTTACAACTATAGACCTAACACAAGGATACCACCAAATGAAGGTATATGAACCCCACCGTAAATACTTTAGTTTTACATGGAAGGGTAAACAATATCGCTTTAAGGGCGCACCTTTTGGGTTACACTCCCTACCAGCATTCTTCCAACAAGTAATGGAGGAAATGTTTGCAGACATGCCTAACGTGCAAGTCTACATAGATGACATAGTCATCTTCTCAAAGACTAAAGTCGAACACGAAGCATTAGTCAGACGAGTACTACAAAGATTAAATGAACAGAACTTCAAAATTAATGAGAAGAAATGTCATTTTGCTATGAGTGAGATTCAACTCTTAGGGTATAGAATCTCAGGGGAAGGTATTAAAATCGACCCCGGAAAGGTAGAACATCTCTTAGATTGGAGAACTCCAACAACCGGGAGAGATGTAAATAGCATGTGTGGATTCGTAAACTTCTTTTCAGATGGCGTTCCACACTTAGCAGATTACTTAAAACCTTTTGGACACTTAAGATGTCACAAAGGTAAGTTAGGGAGCTATGGACTAAAGAGTGTGATGAGGCATTTAAGATCCTCAAGCACGCAGTACAACAAGCACCTGTGGTTCAAGGACCAGTTGATGGCGTGCCGTTTGAAATAGCAACGGACGCATCAGACCTAGCACTAGGAGGAGTATTGTATCAGGTTATAGATAATAAACCCTAGATACATACAATTCTTTAGCCGTGCTATGAATGCATCACAGTTGAATTATCCAACTGTTAAACAAGAATTATTAGCTATAGTAACAGCTATGACAACACTTTAGAGATTACCTCTATGGAACAGCATTTACGCTGATGTGTGATCAAAAGTCTCTTCAATACATGAAAGAGATGAAGCCGGACTCTCAATTATTGAGCAGATGGCATGATACAATATCAAAATTTCACTTTGATATACAACATTTACCAGGCATACATAACCACTTACCGGATATGTTTTCCAGGTTTGTACCAGACTCTAATAAGTCAGTCCGCGAACTCTTAGCCACTGATTGGAAATGTAATCCAAGATGGTTTGAGTTAGCACAAAAGACATTCGGCCCACATACTATAGATATGTTCGCCGCGCATCATAACGCGCAATTAAAAGATTACAGGACGTTTAATCATCCTCTAGGAGATGCCTTTCAATTGGATCTGTCCAAACATAACGCGTGGGCTAATCCACCGTGGCAGTTAATTGCCCAATTATTAAATTACGTTCAGATACATAAAGCTACCTTAACGTTGTGTTGTCCTCTACGGAAATTAGATCCGTGGCTCAATAAATTAATAAGCATGATACAATGCGAGCCAATACATTTAGATAGGTAAGCAGATACCTTCCTTTATCAGGGTACTCGAGCAGTCCAAAAGACGCCCTGGAGACATACTATAATATGTCGTATAGGTCCTATAGATACAACTTCATGGACCCCCTCTGCGACCTTCCTTAACAAAGTCAAAGAATCAGAGATTCCACTCTCTACCAAATTGAACGTTAACCAGTTCAAAGACGACACGACACGTGAAGTTTGTGCACAAGAAATACAATCTACTACTGACTACACTGTTGAGAAGCGTCAGTCTCTAGCTAGGACTTTATTTAATATCATAAAGTCCAAGCCCGAAGTCTTTAAGATACTCTTTCTAAAGGGACTCGTGAACGAGAACCCTGATTTACATGCACACATATTACGACTATTAAACAAGTCAAGTGTAGCATATCTATATGAACGCACTAAAGGTGCACATGCAAAAGGAAGAGAGGAGTCTGTGAACACAACAGACGTAGAGAACACGCAAGTGGATTCTCAACACCCTACCTTTATACTGGAAGAACAGAATGATGATAACAGTCTCTCTTGGCTGATGCAAAATCATAAGCTGAAGCACCAGAACGTAGTAGAAGCACTTAAAGATGCTAAACGAAATGGGATAGCGCATCCCAAGTTGGCAACTCTAGTTGACAAAGCATATCAGTCATGCACAGACTGTGATCTCAATCAGATCAAGCGCTATGGGTTCGCACCGCTTAAGAGTGTAAGATGTTCCATGGCGCAGGGTCATCATTGATCTGGTTGACCTGCCTACGTCCGAGCACACAGGCGACCGTTACGTATGCCACTTCTTTGATGTGGCGTCACGGTTTAACTTGCTTTACCCCCTTAAGGATAAAAGTACGCAGATCGTGGCAGAATTATGTTGCCAAGTCTTTGCTGACCACGGGTGGCCAGGTATTATGTGCTCTGATAACGGTAGCGAGTTCTGTGATGACATTATGGAATCATTAGTACTCGTATCAGGCATGTGCCATAAGAGAGGTGTGCCATATAAACCACAAACGCACGGCGCAAATGATACGCGCCATATAAGACTTAAGTTCTTCTTACGCACTGCATTAACGGATGATGCAGATGATTGGCCGTACCATCTTAAATGGGTACAAACACAAATGAACGAGTGTGCTGATCCGGTTACAGGAACTACACCCGCTCACTATTTTCGTGACAGATATAGTGAGTTACAAATACCCTATAACAAGGATGAACCTGATCGCTATGAGTTACCATGGTCAGAAAAGGTACAACGTATACATGACGCTGTATACCCTTGCTTGCGAGAAACACGTAATATAGCCTTATTCAAAAGGCAAAACAGATGGAACACTACCAAGAAGATAGCAGAGTATCAGGTTGGTGACAGAGTTAACATCCGTCAACGCAACTCTGATGCTACTGTATTAACATCTAAATGGATAGGTCCATATATAATCTCAGTAGCAGACAACAAAAGCGGAACGTACGAGTTTAATAACCCCGATGGTTCTAGTGCGCTTAATATAGGCACAAGTCGTTTTCCGACTACTGAGATTATACTCGCAAGAAAACATGACTCTAATACCCCTCTTGATCGTTCTGAATTTAAGGACATAATATGGAGAACGGATAAGGGAGGTTACACATACTATCGTACACGCTTTATAGACGGTACGATCGCTGAGTTAACTTCAGACGCTTTTGACAATCAAGACTATTTAAAAGACTTTAATAGAAAATGACGTAAACGCCTACATAAGTCACAAGCTGATAAAGACAGCATGTTCCCAACATCTGAAGGTACGGAAGTTAAAACTTACCCACCTACAGCATTTATCCCGAGCTTTAATGCTCATCCTTCATACGTCCCAAAGACACTGAAGCGTAAGAAACGTCCAGTCGACCACCACGGACCCACTGGACCTAAGTTCAAAACTCACAGGGTGACCGAGAACGCTTAACTTCTCCGCCTCAGAAACATTAACTATATGTTATGCTACTTAATGTTTTCGACCCGTTTTTCCTTTCTCGCTTTGCAAATCCAAAATCAGCTTGAGTGAGCAACTAGCCTCTCTTGGATTTCAAAACTGGGTGGGGGCTGTGTAATAGCCGGGCCTCCACATTAGACTCTTATGTCGATAAACGTACTCTTAAGCAGTACGTAAATTATAAACGTACTATTAGAAGCACGTGTATTAAATGGTTTTTAACGGTTCTATTTAGAAGTACCTTTTCCATTTTACAAATCAGATATTTTGGCCCTGACCCATTAAAGGGACTGTGAAAAAGGGCCAAAGAGTATATTTGGAGTAGGTCTATTAAGAGACCTAGATAAACACTCCAAAATATACATCTGAATACTTTGGATGCGAGATGGCTCAACCGAACATAGGTTTCTAGGGACCCTTAATGGTTACCTAGTTTGACCTCCGCTCAGCCAACCAGATATGCCAATCTGATGATGGCAAGTCGGTAATTCTTGATAAGTGGCCAGTTATTGGTTAAGACAATAACTAAGGACATCAAGGGTATTTCTTTTCGTTTTTACTTTTTTTCTAAAGATAGGATTTTACTAGTTTTAGTATTTCGTGCGACGAAACAAGTAATGCTAGTTTCGGCGATAACGATAACGAAAACATAAATAAAATCCCTTTGGCGAAATCAGTACTGGGAGGATGATATATAGGCAATGTCTCAGCCTTACAATCCCCCAGAGTATTGCTGATTTCTATGAGGCATACCTAACTTTATTAACAGACTAAAATTCGTATACTTAAAAGACTTATTAAAAGACTTTAAGATTTTATTACGTTTAGTAGCTCTAAGACGTTTATACCGCCTTAAGAGACCGATATTTACATCTATAGTGGTTGATGGGCTTCCATACCTTGACCGCTCATTGCGATGAGCAGGAGCATTCAACATGGACGGCCAATTCCTAGAAGCGGTGTGCCTGTGTGGGCTTCAGTGTTGACTCTGACCGCCTATACAACAAACGCTCACTGCAAACAAGCGTATGTACTTACCCGGCCGGCCAGGCATTCTGCAAAATATTGATCTAGTTTGCCGGAGAGGATGCAGATGCGTATCCGAGAATGATTCGAGTTATGGACTACGGAGAAGGGTTTGGTGTTATTGGATTCCGCAACTTTGGCATGGCAGCCAGCAAGACTGCCCAGGAAGTAAATGAAACTTTTGCGGTATTCCATGCTTGCGCTTTTGACCCCAAGAATTATCGTTTTGCTTGCTAAGCTTTGTTTGCTCTTCTCAAGTTCACCCTCAAAGATAGCGCACCATAGCTCAAACGGTGTGGTCATACAGCATACACGATCCTAGAAACTTCTGAAATACTCGCCACATGCACGAAAATTCTCTATGAGCTAATTTCTCGTGGTATCATCTGAAAGGAGACCGACGCGTCTGATAGATGACAGGCGAACATTAAGACGTGGAAGAATTCTGTGTCTAAATCGCGTCCGCTGTGGTGAATACGCGTCAATATCTATATCTCAGCGTACTCCCTTCTACAGAGGTTAGTCGTTAATTATTTATTGAATAATAACTGATTATCTCTTGGTTCATCGGGTCATGTTCCTAATTTGGATCGTAAACCCTAAACTGGGTTTATGCCCAATTCTTAAAATAAACTCTAAATAACCCCTATTGAGTATATACCACACCGCTCCGGAAGGCCTCGATACGACTGGCGATTTTCTACCAACTTCAACCGATGGAGAGAGACCATCGACTCAGAGCCCTTTCCCATCCCCACAGAAATCGAAATGTACAAGTTCGTCGTCGGTAAGCCATGGGTATCCGTTCTTGACTGTGAGTATGAATTCAATCAGCTCTGCGTTGACAAGGACACTAACAAGATCCTCACATTCACTACCCCCTGGGGACGATATTCATACCTGAGCATACCGTTCAACATTCGCGGAGCTTCTTAGCGGTTTCAAGATGTAAGGCAATGGCAGAGGTTTTTTTCTCCCTGGGTTGTGTTACTTGGCATATCGATGATATTGTCATCGCTGCTGACACTGTCGAGAAACATTGGGACGCCCTACTCGCAGTTCTCCAACGCTGACGCCGGTGTGAAATCCAACTTGGACTACACAAGTGCCAAATTGCTTTTTTCCAGACGGACAGTTACAATATTGGGACGCCGTTTAGATTTCAAGGGTGATTCTATTACCGATGAATGTCTATCAGCTTTCAATAACTTACCCCACTCTACTGACCTGGATCTCACCAAATTATAGTATCATACAGTAGCTTACTGGAAGATAATGTACAAGGCTTCTCCACTGTTCTGCTTTTCTCAAGAAAGACACTACATTTCATTGCACTGATGCACAGCAGACTGCGTTTGACACGTTCAACGCGCGCTTAGCCTCACGTACCGTGTTAGCCAAACCACTGGCACACGAACAACTCGCCTTGTATTTCGACGCGTGTGAATTGTTTTGACGTAGGCGGGTACCTATATGTCCGACGCGATGGATAGCTTGAACCTGTGGCCTTCTATCTAGTCTCGGCTTTCGTCGGCACAATGTAACTACCACGTGACGGACAAGGAGTGGTTAGCGGGAGTATTTCGTACCAAGCGGTATTGGTGTGTTATCAGACGCTCGACTCTTCCCCTCGAGGCCCACACTGATCACCAAGCACTCTTACACGATGGATGCAAGATATGTTCGAGAAAAAAATTCCCGTGGTCGTCGCCAGCAAGGATGGCAGTAAGCCCGTCATGACCTCGATATCGTGATCGTCCATCTTCGAGCGAAAGAAAATGGAACAGTCGATACGCCGTCAGTAGAGAGATGGGTTGGCCCGTACACCAGAGAAATTCACCATAGCGCATCAGTTTGGCACCACGGAATATATGCTGGCGGCGGAGTGGTTCCGGCACGCTGACCCCGTATAAGGACCACAAGATGCAGATGGATATGCTTGTCCAGGAAACCAGTAGATGATCTTCTTTACTCAATCACGCACAACAGGGGCGTCTTTTCTTTGTCGTGAGCCTTCCTCGACGTGTGAAGTAACCCACCTTAGTACGACCGTTGAACGAGTCATTCTCACGGTCAACGCTCACCGAGCCGGGGTAATACGGTTTGTTGTCCATACATGCCGAAAGCTGACTGGTTTGCACTCATGCCAGCCTATCTCCTAGCATTTCCCATTGCGATCCCCCCTGTTCTGGGTTTCATCTTACGTCATGGTTACAAACTGATAGGACCACCTATTTGGGGATTCACCCTCATCCACCGAATCGAGTATACTTCTGAACCATTTGTGTGCCCCACAGGTTTCTGGGACTCGATGGCCTGCATATCACACACGCCGCGTCCTCTCACCCCTCGACTAAAACTTTACAACACCCACTATGTGACCGGTGGATGAGTTTACAGAGACATATGACACGCCCAAATTCACGCTTCCCCTACCCCCAGCCCCAGCCGAAAATCCTGATTCGAGCGCGTCGATTTCACGCCAACTTATCATGAGGGATGATAAGAAAGAGATATTCGGTGATCCTTCAGTGAACATACACTACAGGGGCGTTGACTCTTGATCACTACAGAGTGGTTAGCGGGAGTATTTCGTACCAAGCGGTATTGGTGTGTTATCAGACGCTCGACTCTTCCCCTCGAGGCCCACACTGATCACCAAGCACTCTTACACGATGGATGCAAGATATGTTCGAGAAAAAAATTCCCGTGGTCGTCGCCAGCAAGGATGGCAGTAAGCCCGTCATGACCTCGATATCGTGATCGTCCATCTTCGAGCGAAAGAAAATGGAACAGTCGATACGCCGTCAGTAGAGATGGGTTGGCCCGTACACCAGAGAAATTCACCATAGCGCATCAGTTTGGCACCACGGAATATATGCTGGCGGCGGAGTGGTTCCGGCACGCTGACCCCGTATAAGGACCACAAGATGCAGATGGATATGCTTGTCCAGGAAACCAGTAGATGATCTTCTTTACTCAATCACGCACAACAGGGGCGTCTTTTCTTTGTCGTGAGCCTTCCTCGACGTGTGAAGTAACCCACCTTAGTACGACCGTTGAACGAGTCATTCTCACGGTCAACGCTCACCGAGCCGGGGTAATACGGTTTGTTGTCCATACATGCCGAAAGCTGACTGGTTTGCACTCATGCCAGCCTATCTCCTAGCATTTCCCATTGCGATCCCCCTGTTCTGGGTTTCATCTTACGTCATGGTTACAAACTGATAGGACCACCTATTTGGGGATTCACCCTCATCCACCGAATCGAGTATACTTCTGAACCATTTGTGTGCCCCACAGGTTTCTGGGACTCGATGGCCTGCATATCACACACGCCGCGTCCTCTCACCCCCTCGACTAAAACTTTACAACACCCACTATGTGACCGGTGGATGAGTTTACAGAGACATATGACACGCCCAAATTCACGCTTCCCCTACCCCCCCAGCCCCAGCCGAAAATCCTGATTCGAGCGCGTCGATTTCACGCCAACTTATCATGAGGGATGATAAGAAAGAGATATTCGGTGATCCTTCAGTGAACATACACTACAGGGGCGTTGACTCTTGATCACTACTAGGGGAAGTAGCCCGCGACGACTCCGCCACTGAGCTCGTCACACCCGCCAGTGAACCCTCCAGCGTTGCAGTCCAAGACTGACTGTCAGTATGTCAAGGTGGCAGCGATGGTCGGCGATGCTCTCCACACGTACCGCGGCCAGTTATTGCCATGGCCCTATATACACTCGATCGTTGAGGCCGTTCACGAAGTATATATATGCACGCGGGCATGCCCAGGGTGACAAGAGCCATGTCCTTCCTCTACGGTTGAACTGGCTTGCGACGGTCGTCCGGGCAGTCATCAAGAGCTAGCCCACGTATCAAGAATTCGCGTCTCGACCGTGCAAGGAACGTGGCTTGCTTCAGCAATCTCTTCGGATGCAAGTCCCTTTCAGCCCCATCGATGTTAATTTCGCAGATGTGCCCGAAGCACCCGACGACAAAGTCATGATTTCCCTTACCTTCTGCGCGACCACAGAAATGATCTTTGTTCGCCCTATGAGCGACAAGTATGGCTCGGCATACATTGACTTTTTATGTGAGCAAATCTTTCCTTGGGGCTCTCCGACCAAAGTCACTGCGGTTATTTAAGGATTTTTGCGCAGATGAAGGTATTCGACCGCATTTTGTTACTGTTGTTCATCACCAGGGCAATGATCAAGGTACTGAAGGCATGAATTTACAAATCCAAGATGTCCACCACACAGGTGTCCTGGGCACGTCTGGAACATGCTTTTGCCCAGTAATATTACGGTCTTGTATCGTCAGTGTTGGACGAGGCACCTTATACAAAAGGCACTGGACAGCCGTATTTGGGTCCCCGACCTCCTGAATCGAAAGCTAGAGCGTCAGACATGGTTGCCCTCGTCTTCAGCGAGGCCATGTCCCAACACGCGCAGGCCTCCCAGAAAGCAGCCGCAGATAAGAACCGCCTAGACGTCCCTTTCTTTCGAGTGGGACAACAGGTCGTGTACATGACCTCCCACCCGGTACCAGGTCACCCTGTGTAGGTCAGCCCCTACACAGTTATGGCCTTGGACGAATTTCGTCGAGATACGATCCGCGAAAACCTTACGGGTAAGGAACTGACCCGCCACCGGAACCAGCTCAAAGTACTGTCCCTGCATTATCGAAGACCACTTTGTCGCGGTCATCATGTAGTAAGTATACGCTAGATAACTGTATCTCAACGTTATCCCTCCTCAGGGAGGGGGACGTTGTTCAAAATGGCATCGATTGGTGGGTAAATCGCGTGGATTGGTAGGTAAATCGCGTGTAGTGAACGTATTTGTAGTTTGATCGAGCGCAATAATGTCTGTTATGTCATCGGATGTGTTTGTTCGTAACTAAACCGATTCAAACTGAAGCACTGAACAAAGCAGTGTGCCAGTTTCAGAGATGATGAGAATAACATAGTACCTTATGTGCTGGCATTTATTCTTTGAGAGCTAGAGCAGTGTGCTGGCAGTTATCCTCCGAGAGCTAGAGCAGTGCGCTGGCATTTAACCTCTGAGAGCCAGAGGGCTCGAAAATCACGGTTCGAGCGTACCGTTCGACCGAATGGTCGCCAAAGAGCTATCATTAAATTTGTGCGCGTTGGCGTTTACGTGTCCGTGTCTGCGAAGCTTTGTGGTAGGCCGCGATATCGTTGGCATCATCAAAAGCTTCTGCTGTTTCCCACGTTGGTTCGCCTTATCGCCATCTCACCAGGTAATCCAGTTTCCCCGTCTCATCATTTGTACGGTGTGTGATAATATGGCGAAACTCAACCCCTCCTTCGGTTCATAAGTCTTCGTTAATTGGTGGGTCTATGTGTCTATGCACTAAACGGAGGAGTTCTACCAGTACCGGTTTGTCTTTGAATTCTGGTGGGGCGGAACCATCTTTGTTCGCTAACTCATAGCGTTGACCGTGTCTAGCTTTGACTACATATGGACCAAACAATGGCCGCATGGCCTTCGTTGTTCGGCCTTCTGATCGTACCATGACCACATCTCCTTCGTCGAAATATACCAAGTCGTGAGCATGCAGGCGGTCAAATGTCGTCGTAAGCTTGCCTGTATACTTCTTGGTAATGTGGTGGAGGGTCGGCAATATAGTGTCCTGTAACTGGTCTAATCGTTGTGCCCAGGTGTCATTCGTCATCGGTTGGGAATCCGGTAACTCGTCTGTGAAATCGGCGAATGGAACATGGCGGCGGCCAAAGTACACGCTAAACGGTGCACTCTTATGGCGACGGGATATCCGAAGGTTCTGGTATAGCATCGTAAACGGAAGGCGTTCGTCCCATCGAAGGGAAACCGCCTCACAGCATTGTCGAATAGAACGTGTAATCTCCTTGTGACGTCGTTCTGCCGCGCCCAGCACTGGGGGTCGATATGGTGGAGACACCTTATGTAGCATCCCCACTTCTTGGACCAGAAGCTCCACTATCTTGTTGGTGAACTCCTTCCCCATGACTGTTTGGATTTTACGGGGGAAGCCATGTTCGCCAAAAAACTTTAGGAGTGTCTGTGTCGTGGTTTCCTTTGTAATGTCCGGTGTGGCTCGAAGGATAGAATAGCCTGTAGCGATGTCCAAGACGTGAAGAATATAATTGTTCTTGCGTCTGGACTCCAGAGGCATCGGAATGTAGTCCACTTGAATATGGTCCCACGGGTAGCGTGCATCGATGCTAATCATCGGGTGGAAACCTTTACGAAGTGTGTCCTGTCCCAAACATGTGCCACATTGCCGCTTAACCTCTGTGGCTAACTCAAGTGCCCCTGGCCAAACATAACCGTTCTGACGAAGTTGTTGGACTGTGTCCGTCGCCCCATGATGTCTTTTTTCGTGTTGCGCTTGCGTGAGTTGCGTACGACGCTGTTTCTCCTCCGGGATCGCTTGTGCAAACGCCGGTTGACCCTCTGCATCTGCCATTGCCACTGAGATTTCTCGCGCTGTGTCTAAGTACATGACATATTTTGTATGCTTTGGTTCTGCATAACCAAGTCGCTGTGAAAACAGCGGGTCCAGTTTGAACCCATTGGGAGGACCCACCCGTGCAACTACGGTATGACCCCATGGTGTCTTCCCACATGCGTACTTAGCGTACTTGAGGAACGTGTGGTGTCCGTGGTACCAGCACCGGTTCTGTCTGCAATAACTGCTTGAACAGGTCGAACCATGGTGCTCTTGGTACCCATGCTAGACATACTGTGGCCCGTGCGCCGTCGGCTCGTATCTTGCGCAACATTCTGTGTATCTGTTCCCAAGGCGGGTTCATCCATCCATCGACTATCGACCAGTCGTAGGCAAACGCTCCTTCCCCATCATCCTACGTCCAGAACCGAGGAAGCTGAGCGTTGGTTGGGTCCGCAAATACATCTATGTCATTCGGTCCGAAGTGTTGTTGCGCTTGTTCAAAGTAACTAGGGAATAACTGCCAGCAGTCTGTATACATTATTTCGAATTCGTCTTGTTCCGCTGTCCCCTCGTGTACTCTACTTAACATGTCCGGGAGCACATTTGTCTCTCCTGGTATATGCGATATGGTGAAGTTGAATGGCGCGATGATATGATGCCATCTCTGAAGCATCAGATTTAGTAAGACTCTGAACCATGCGCAACAGAACTACGCCACACCTATGAAGGAGTTATTCGCATTGGTATATGGTCTGACACATTTCAGGAAATACTTGGATGGGCAACGGTTTGCGTTCTTCACGGACCACAAGGCCCTTGTGTATATGAACACACAGCTCAAGCTTAATCCGATGCTTCAGAGATGGCATCATATCATCGCGCCTAAACCAGCAACTCTAGCTCTTGAGTATATAAAGCAGCGACTCTAGCTCCCGAGTATAAACCAGTCACTCGAGCTCGCGAGAATATACGGTTAGCACTCGAGCTCGCGAGAGAAAATCGTCAGCGGCTTAAGCTCGCGAGGTTAAATGAGCCACTTTAGCTTCGGAGTATAACACAGCGAAATCAATCAAACAACTCCTTGGGCTTTGTTTTGAAACAGCGGGTTAATGGTTTGCACGGTTTCTGCCACTGGCAGTTTTTCTCCGACACAAGTACAGTCCTATATTGTACTTGCCAAACTCCTATATGCTGACACAGATGAACAGTAGCTTCAAGAATTCAGACACGACCGGTCGCTCGAGACGTATACATTGGGTCCTCTAGCTCTCTGAGGTAAAATGCCAGCACAATGCTCTAGCTCTCTGAGGATAAATGCCAGCACAATGCTCTAGCTCTCGAGGATAATGCCAGCACATAAGGTACTATGTTATTCTTATCATCTCTGAAACTGGCACACTGCTTTGTTCAGTGCTGTAGTAAACACATCAAAATACGATACTAAAACCTACTGAGTCTCCCTGAGGCTCAGTGCGGTGTATTTATTCTTATATTTGATTGTCTACGTGGTCTACAAATAATTCACCTCGTGTGAATTAATTGTAAACTAATTCTAACTCCACACTGATAGTGGTTTAAGGGGGCTTACTACACTACCTATGGCCAAGGATATACCGTCAAAATGAGTCACGTACTACAAATATTCAATCCGTATAGGTATGCACTAGAAAGGCCCATAACATGCCCATAGCAACCTATGGCCAAGGATATTTCGTCTAAACGAGCCACGTACTGCAAATATTTAATCCGTATAGGTATGCACTAGAAAGGCCCATAACATGCCCATAGCAACCTATGGCCAAGGATATTTCGTCTAAACGAGCCACGTACTGCAAATATTTAATCCGTATAGGTATGCACTAGGAAGGCCCATAACATGCCAATAGCTACCTATGGCCAAGGATATACCGTCAAAACGAGTCACGTACTACAAATATTCAATCTGTATGGGCATGCACTAGGAAGGCCCATAACATGCCTATAGGTACCTATGGCCAAACATTCGACTCGGAGATATTTTCGAAAAATCGATCTTCTAACCATGCCAGTCTTATCGTCTAGCCAATTGATTACCAAAGCTTGCTCCAGTAGTTGATATTTGTTGAAAATAAGAGTTGAAATCGCATTCTTTCTGTCTCAGTTTCTCCCAAAATGTGCCTAGCTCCTCTTCTGCATTGCTACCTGTCTCACGCGCGCATAATTCACTCGTTTCCATTCTACGTCGCCTGACACTGTCCATTCTATATTGCTACCTGCTTTTCACTTATCTGTGCTCGGAAGACTTTGCTCCTGTCGTAATTTGCAAGCTCCTTTCGGCTATCCGGTTCTGAGGGAGATCAACTCCTCTGTGCTCGGAAGACTTTGCTCCTGTCGTAATTTGCAAGCTCCTTTCAGCTATCCGGTTCTGAGGGAGATCAACTCCTGTAATTTGTCAATAAAATGAACTTCTCCGTCCACTAATATCCTCGAGATAAAATCGAATAATACACCTAAAGTAACTAGTCGTAAAAATTTAGTAAACACATCAAAATACGACACTAAAACCTACTGAGTCTCCCTGAGGCTCAGTGCGGTGTATTTATTCTTATATTTGATTGTCTACGTGGCCTACAAATAATTCACCTCGTGTGAACTAATTGTAAACTACTAACTCCACACTGATAGTGGTTTAACGGGACTTTTACTACACCCGGCGCTGAAAGAATCCATACGTGAAGTATACCGACGCTGTGCTGATTGTGAAAAGAACCAGATCAAGCGCTACAGTTGGGCTCCCCTAAAATGTGTGACAGAAGTCCAACCGATACGCCGAGTCATAGTAGATTTGGTTAAACTCCCGCGATCCAAGCATACTGGCGATGTATATATCTGTCATTTCTTATGTGTGGCTTCGGGCTATAACTTGCTTTATGCAATACCGAACAAACGCCCGCAAACAGTGGCAGAATTATGTATCACGTCTTTAATGACTTCGGTTTCCCCGAGTACTATGTTCTGATAACGGTAGTGAGTTTTGTACCGACGTAATGGAGGCACTTATACTCGTATCAGGCATGACCCATAGGCGTGGTGTTCCTTATAAACCTCAAACGCAGGGTGCAAATGGGACACGTCATAGAGAACTAAAGCAGCTATTGCGTACCGCACTAGATGACGTTGAGGATATGTGGCCTTATCATTTGAAATGGGTTCAGACTCAAATGAATAACTGCATGAATCCTCAAACTGGAGAACTCCCGTTTCACTATTTCATTACAAGCAACGTTTGATAAAACTGCGCCCGAGAAACACGCTACCCCGTGGCTACAAAAGATCGAGCATATGCAGAACGTTGTTTACCCCTGTTTACTCGAGCACAAGAATCGCGTCCATCTTAAAGCGTATGACCGATGGAATAACACTAAGAACATTGTTCAGTTCAAAGTCGGCGATTACGTTAACATTATAAATCGAAATGCCAACGTTACCGAGCTCTCTTCTAAGACAATCGGACCTTTCGTTATTTCCTACCATGATGAGAAGAGAGTGATACTTACGAAGTGAATAACATAGATGGTACTAGCGCAACAAATCTTGGCACTCACCGTATCCCTACCTCCGAACTCTCATTCGCTCGCTCATCTGATTCTGATGTCCCAGTTATGGAGTCACAAGTCAAAGATACAATTGACAAAACATCCGAAGACGGTTACACATACTACAAGACCAGTTTTATGTATGGAACAATAGCTTGGCTAACCTCCGACGCGTTTCGTGAATCTCGCGACTTCCTTCGTATTTTTAATAAGAAACGGAATAAGCGTTTACGTAAGAACACACGAGATAAACGGAATAAGCGTTTACATAAGAACACACGAGATAAACGGAAAGGGTTTCCGTGACTACAAACCCGGATGGATCTGAAATTCCCTATTTGCCACCTACTTCCTATGTGACTAAGCTTTCTGATTTGATTACCAACAGAGTCGAACTTACTTACTAATGAAGAACAACCTTTGGCTATTACCTTACAAAGAAATAAACGTAAGACACCTACATCGGAAATGGTTACAGGACCAAATACTAAACGACATAGAGTACAGCATGAGTCTTGAACTCGTACATATAGGCACAAGCTACTAGATAAGCCATGACCAAAACCGTTTTCCTTTGGTTCTCGCTTTACGAACTAGATCGTACCTTTACGTACGTCCGTAGTCCTAAATGCTACGGGGGGCTATGTAGAAATACGGTTTCCGGTCCGTTTAAAATATCTAGATTAAATGAGATAACATATTGGTTTTTAATTGTATTTATAATAATCTAATATAAATTCTTTTTCCAATATTTCCAAAGTGTTCAAAATTCACCTTGATGGCTCCAATAGCCTGAGTATTTGGTATGACTCATTTACTTGTACCTATTTGAGACGATAGTAGATGTAGGATGTTATAAATTAAAATTTATAATCTCTGAACTACTACTTACAGGTTTTGGTCTTCCCGCCAATCTCCAAAATCCAATAAGTCTTTTTCTTTTTAACTTTTCTTCAGATGGCTCTTTATTTAATTTTAGCCAATGTATTATCTTGACTTATGTTATTATGTCTATTTACAAATTAGGCAAGTGGTCATGAACACTTAGTACTCCTAGTAAAAATTATTTAATAAAGAACAGCTAGAGGTACGTCCTGTGTGATCGAGGATATTAAGGCTCTTACCAAGAGGCAGTCCCGATCTTCTTACACAAGCTACCACTGCTAAATCCTAACTGACTTAAATTGTATCTTAGTTTATATAGCATAGTTTAATACATAGAAATATCCATCGAAGTTTACAAAGGCTCTTACCAAGAGGCAGTCCCAATCATTCTTACATACACAAGCTACCACCGCAAATCCTAACTGACTTAACTTGTATCTTAGTTTATATAACATAGTTTAAAACATAGAAATATTCATCGAAATTTAAAAGCAGTTGAAGTTTTTTTTATTGGAAATTTTGCCCCAGACAATGTCAACATTGTGGCCACTACGGTTACATTTTAAGCATTTGAGATTAGTGGCTGAGCATTTGCGACCAGTGTGTGTTGTCTCACCACATTCTCCACAGGCTTTGGAGTAGACCGATGACGCATATGCGGGGTCTGTTGGCAGACGTGACACTTCATGGCACGACGGTCACGAGGGGCTTTATCGTTAGTAGTAAGTTTGGTAAGTAATCTGACGATCCCGTGCATGGTAAGTGGGTTAGCCGGGGCAGGAGTTGTGTGCCCACACGCAAGGTCTGGACACTGGTATTCGCGGGCACAGAACCCAATGATTTATGAAGTCGTTCAAGGTAATCAACCATGTGATCGATGCTGACATTAACCTTAGTTTTGAAACACCACATCAGGATTTTGCCCCAGACAATGTCAACATTGTGGCCACTACGGTTACATTTTAAGCATTTGAGATTAGTGGCTGAGCATTTTGCGACCAGTGTGTGTTGTCTCACCACATTCTCCACAGGCTTTGGAGTAGACCGATGACGCATATGCGGGGTCTGTTGGCAGACGTGACACTTCATGGCACGACGGTCACGAAGGGCTTTATCGTTAGTAGTAAGTTTGGTAAGTAATCTGACGATCCCGTGCATGGTAAGTGGGTTAGCCGGGGCAGGAGTTGTGTGTGCCACACGCAAGGTCTGGACACTGGTATTCGCGGGCACAGAAACCAATGATTTATGAAGTCGTTCAAGGTAATCAACCATGTGATCGATGCTGACATTAACCTTAGTTTTGAAACACCACATCAGTTAAATGTTGAGGATTCGTGTCTGCTTGTCAGCATCGGACAGGCCGTCTACAAAGAGATTCTGTGTGGAAGTGGAGCTCTGGGTCTTGACACGAAGGAGAATTTCTTCGATTTTGATGGACACACAGGGACACAGGCACTCATCCTAGAGACAGAAAAAGGTGCAAAGGTAAGCAGCATCTATAATGTCATTGGTTACTCTGTCAACTCTCAATTGATGCTTGGAACAGCGTTTCAGTATTTGGAGACAGAAGCATCCAACACAGGGGTGTGTCTGCTTGAAAGCGGGTGCTAGTTTTGTAAACCGATGTAATACTTTACTACAGTTGTCGATGACTAGTAATAAGTGTGCTATGTATTTTTACTATATATCAAAGTGCGCTTGAAAACAAAATAAGTAAGTTAGCTTACAACTCAAGTCTTAATAGCTTCAAAGCTGCTAGTCAAAAAGTGAGGCTAGACGGGTAGGCACCCTTGTCTATTGTGCCTTCGTTTCTCGGACCGTCATCGGTTTCATTTATTTAGGGGTTCGCCTAGATATTAATAACGGTCACCCCGTTTGACAGGTGTGTTGGCTATGTACTATTGCGCTTTGCCAGTCGCTTCCAATGAAACGGATTTTATCTTTTTAAGGTACACATTGTCCAGGATTTCGGCTTAATTGGCCACTTAAGAAAAAAAATAAGAAAAATATACGTTCCGTCCCAGGTTGGCGTTGCATTCCCTAAGGGCGACCCGAGGCTGGTGCTGAGTTATCATTGATTGGTTTCTTAAGTAACCAAGTCAATAGGATTTTAGGTTGTAAAACCTAGGTTTATTATTTTAAAATAAAAAATTTGTTTCCAGCCTTCAGCCTGTATCCTATGAGTCATCTCAGTATAGGATGTTATAGAGGAAAGCAATTGTTTACCATCTTTTAGTATCTTAAGATACATAAGATTGTTCACCGGTATTTAAATACCACATAGTAAAACCTCTACCTTAAATGCGACGCTGTGGATATTAATATCCTATTTTTATATACTTACGTATTATATATGATTTGATACTCCGGGACCTGCTATGATTACATAGCCCCCCGCCAGCTCTAAGCCACGGATTTGATGTTGCCGATGCATCTCCGAGGTGAAGGAGCGAAAAAGCAGAGAAGCAGGGTACGGTGTAAACCTAGGATGATAAAAGTATGTAAATACAACACATATTATTATGTGGTCATCTTCGTTCGCTTGTCTGTTCCGGTTCTGCCATCTTTTCTCTGTTTACGCTTACGCGTCATTGACTTGGGTAATTTATCTCTGTAAAGAGACGACCAAAACTCAATTCCAGGATATGAATGCTCTGCAATCTTATCTGCATCTGGAAAGAGTTTGGCCTTGTCCTCCGGATTCTTATGTAGGCGTTTACGCCACTTCTTATTAATAGATTTCAAGTAATCTGGATTTCAAAAGTCCGACGATGTATGGTTGTAAACCTCATTGTCCCAAAGCAATGTTTTGTAGTATGTAATACCGTTAACGGATTCTATACCAATGATCTTCTTGAATTCATGTTATTCAAGAGGCGTAGTATCATCATATGTGCGACAGAGCATGATCTGTTCACTTGGTATTCTAGCCCCGCCCATGTTACGTGAACTGGAGTCATCTACGTTATTAATCTCGTAGGCGTCTGACTTTTCGTCATGAACAGATATTACGTATGGACCTATATAGTAAGAGTACAACTTACCAGTGTCTGTATTTCTCTTGATTATGTTAACATAATCACCTTCTTTGAAGAAGACTTCTTTCTTCTTCTTAGACTAGCGCCGTTGCGCTTTTAAAAGTGTAACGTTGCGTTTCTCACATAGAGTAGGATATACCACTTTGTGTACCCTATCTAATCGTTCCAGCCACTTTAGTGACTGTTTCTTTTCAGGACTACGCTCTACTTGAGGTTGTAACACACTCTTTCTGCCACGCAAATAGTGTGCCGGGGTTACGCCAGTAACAGGGTCTGGTGTTTCATTCATCTGATTCTGAACCCATGTTAGACGGTAAGGCCAATCACTTGCGTCGTCCTTAAGTTCAGTTCGCAGTAGAAACTTAAGTTTCCTGTGCCGAACCTCATTGGCACCTTGCGTCTGTGGCTTATATGGAACTCTCCTTTTCTCACATATGCCAGATACGAGTTTAAAGGCTGTCATAATTTCTCCTATAAACTCGCCGCCATTATCGTGACATATGAATAATGGATTGCCGTGATCGGCAAAGAGGCGTAAGCATAGTTCAGCAATTGTTTCGGGTAGCTTGTTTCTCACAGCATAAAATAAGTTATACCTTGAGGCTACGTCGAACATGTGAAAAACATACTTTTCACCGTTGCGACCCACTTCATCCATCATAACCAGATCAATGGTGACCCTGCGCATTGGTTCATCTTCAATTACACTCTTAAGAGGTGCCCAACCATAGCGCTTGATCTGGTTCTTTTCACATTGCTCACACATAAAATACTCTTGTTCGCAGAGCTTACGCAGATTAGGGTTGATCAGACCTCTGCGCTTCGCTTCAGCGACCATTGCCTCTACGGCTGAGTGCGTCAAATTATGATGTTGCTGAATCCACTTAAGTGTATCAGCATCTGACGTGTGTGTCTCCAACTGTACAGCTGGAGCAGGTTGCTCTATAAGAGTAGGTTCCCCTTCTTGGGATATGGGCCCCGCAGAAGATGGCTGCAGTGCTGAAGCTTCCTTGGCAGGATGTCTACCTTCCAAGTTGACTGGTAAGTCCTGTACAGGACTTACTGCCTTAAGACCTGCTGAATCACGCCCGTAGGCAGTGTTTGCGTATACTAGCCTAAATAATTGGGCGTAGAGTTCTGGCATATTAGTCTTTTAGGACGATAACAACGTTGTCTTTGCTTCCTCGCTGGTATATTTCATACTTTTATGAAAGGCAGCGGCCATGCCCTTTACCCTGCTCTCATGGACCGTAGAAGCACATACTTCTCTAGAAAGATAGATAGGTTCCTCTTGTATCATACCCACTAGTTCCTTCTGGTGTTTTTAGGACCAATGCGACATATCATAGTATGTCTCCAGGGCGGTTTCTTTATCGCCCGGGTACCCATATACAGGAAGGTATCTACTTCTCTAGAAAGATAGATAGGTTCCTCTTGTATCATACCCACTAGTTCCTTGAACCAGGGATCTGTCTTCCGCAAGGGACAGCACAAAGTGTTTGTGGCTTGTTTTATGTTAACATAATTGAGCAATTGACCTATGAGTTTCCAAGGTGGGTTTGCCTATGCGTTGTGTTCCGCGATGATAACCTCAAACGCATCTCCCTTTGGATGGTTTGGGGACCTAAAGTCTGAAATTTGTGCGTTATGTGTTGCCGCAAACAAATCTATAGTGTGTTTACCCCACCTCTTTTCAGCTTCCTGAAACCAGAGTGGGTTTCACTTCCAATCCGTTGCTAACAACTCCTTTACCATCTTCTGGTAGTCTGGTAACAGTCGTGATAACATGTCTGGAAGATAGTTGTGCACACCTGGTATGTGTTCTATCTTAAAAGAGAACTGACATAGACGGTCATGCCATCTACTAACCAGTTGGTTGTGTGGTTTCATATCTTTTAAGATATACCAGTGACTTCTGGTCACTCACTACTGTGAAGTGTGTTCCGTATAGGTAGTCTTTAAAGAACTCTAATGCGGATACTATAGCCAGTAGCTCCTGCTTTACAGTAGGATAGTTGCGCTGTGAAGTGTTTAAACTCTTACTAAAGAACTGTACTTATCGTGGCTTGTTATCAACCACTTGATACAGTACACCACCAATGGCGTTGTCTGATGTGTTTGTAGCCACTTTAAAGGGTATCCCGTCAACGGGTCGACGCATCACTGGAGCATCCTGTACTGCTTTCTTTACTTTACGTAAAGCATCTTCGCAGGAGGCTGTCCATAACTCACCAACTTACCTTTATGTAAACATAGGTGACTGAAAGGCTTTAACAAGTCCGCTACGTGAAGAACACCATCTGTAAAGAAGTTGACGAACCCACAGAGGCTGTTAACATCCTTTCCTGTGGTTGGCGTACGCCAGTCTAAGAGATGATCCACCTTTCCTGGATCTATCTCCATCCCTTCGCCCGATATAAGGTATCCAAGTAATTGTACCTTATCGACTCCCCACTCACATTTCTTCTCTTTTTTTTTGAAGTTGTGAGCGTTTAAACGCGCTAGGACTTGTCTTACGACATGTGCACGTCCTTCCTTTGTTTCTGTAAAGATTATTATATCGTCTAGGTAAACCTTGACGTTTAAAAAATCTGAAAACAGATCTTCCATGATCTGTTGAAAGAATGCTGGCAACATATGCAGTCCGAAGGGTGCTCCTCGGAACATATATTGCTTACCTTTCCAGGCAAAGGAGAAATAATTGCGTTGCTCACGGAATATCTTTAGTTGATGGTAACCTTGTGTAAGGTCTGTTTTCGAGAAGTACTTGGCATTTCCAAGTGATCTCAACATCTTGTTTATACGAGGAAGATGGAAACTGTGTGTCGGTATGATCTTTTCAATAGGAATCATATTCAAGCACACTAACCTTTTTAAAAGATCCATCTGAGTTAAATTGGTTTACTGCTAACAGTGCCAAGTTAGAAGGTGTTGGTTCGTAGAAAATTTCGATCACACCATCTTCTAAGCATTGTTTCTCTTGCTTTGAAACATGGTTTAAGTGTCTATGGGACACATAGTTTCGGGAGGGGCATTTTAACTGTGTAAAATCCGCTCTTGATAAGTCTAAACTTACATAGCCATTGTTGAACTTGAACTTTGTCCATTGGGTGATCTTTATAGATCGATTGGTAACAATCAAGTCCATTATATGTTCGGCTAAGTCGGGAATTAATTCTTCTATTTTATCAGTAGGTGGCAAGGGTGGTTTGAGAACGTTGTCGTCCGATTGGTCCTTTATAGGATTGACACAGTTTGTAGTCCACTAATGGTTATACCAAACGACAATTAGTCCCCCATACCAATAATGCAATCATATTGTATAGACATTTTTATTACTGGAAGGTCTGTTTCCACCATACGATGGTCCATCAATGTGATATTTGTACTTTTAACCAATTCTTGACATTTAAAGTCTTGTTCGTTTGGCATAACAATATGCGTCTCTTCTATAAAGTCACACATACGTGTGAAATGACTAGACACACAGAAAATTTGAGATCTTGGATCTATAAGAGCATTTATCTTTATTCCATTTAAATAAACAGGTAAGACAACTCGTTCATCATCTTTAGACGAGATGCGGTTAACCGTTGCCACACGCCATCAATGGCTAGGTCTGGTGGCCTTGTCACCATTCCTTGGAGCCCATGCCTTGATATCCACTCTGGGAATCTTGGTACAAGACCCTTTGTGGTATCTACCACTCTTGCCACGCACTGAGCACACCTCATCTGTGTGGTGCTTGCAGTCTTTCTTGTGTACACCAGAATAGTTTTGGTTCTTCTTATTCTGGTGTAGCGTGTAGCCACAGGATGCGCAGTCTGCGTATCGGGTTCTATAACCCTGCGGTCTATCGTGTAGCTGCTGCTGATGTTGGTGACCTGCGCAACCTCCGGTCTGTTGACCTCCGCCGCTACCGCCGGATGGGTGACTTCTGCCACCTGCTCCGCTACCGGAGCTATGTCCCTTTCCAACCGTTTCTTGGACCTCCGTTACCGGAGCCTTTTGTGGTACTCGTCTTGGCATCCTTCCTTGGTTGCACAAAACGAGTTTGTGTCCATTCTTCTTCGGTGAACGCCTGCACAAACCGTTCCCCGGTGAAGTCCGTAAGGTCTGATAAGAACTTGTTTGTATGGTTATTCATTCACTTGAACCCTTCAGCTCTACAGCTGGGACTCATGGCGTTGGTGAGGAAATGCAAAAGCATGATCTTCACAGCCTCGCTATGTCCGATCGCCCATTTCTCCTTACGGAGCTTGCGCAGTCGGTTGTCATAGTCGAGCACCCATGTTTTCACAGGAACACAGAGCTCTCCAGTGTTAAGCATATCAGCCAGTAATGGCATACTCTTGTCGTTACAGACTAACTGCTTCAGGAAAACAAAGAACTATTGAACAGTCTCTGCTGCTTCCAACTTTTGCTTCGCACCTCTCACCACTATCTCTTCGTTACTACCAGGGGTTAGAGCGTGGGTTAGTGCCGAATATTACTCCTTAAGGGGTACTCCTTGGGTGTGCCACTCATCTTTCATCATTGCAAGTGAGTGTGACGTCTTGAAGAGATCAGAAAAGTCAGCCCAGTTGGCCTTCTTTGAGGCTCTAAGCTTACTTAGAGCAATCTCTCTGTCCTTCACGTCTTTCATCCATTGATCTCCACGTACGTGGGAATCATCGGATCTGTAGCTGCGTGCAGTATCCAACGTTAACGTTGGTTTTTACAATGCAACCATGTTATTATAATGCATCGCGTGGCCGAGATGTCTAGTTCTCTCACACGTATCACGAAGGGCTGAGTAGTATCTTAGACATTCTCTGTCGTATTCTGGGTATGCCGGATCAAATTGCTCTCGGTGTAAACTTCGATGGACCTTTCTATGTTTTAAACTATGTTATATAAACTAAAATACAATTCAAGTCAGTTAGGATTTAGCAGTGGTAGCTTGTGTAAGAATGATCGGTACTGCCTCTTGTTAAGAGACTTAATATCCTCGATCACACAGGACGTACCTCTAGCTGTTCTTTATTAAATAATTTTCACTAGAAGTACTAAGTGTTCATGACCACTTGCCTAATTTGTAAATAGACATAAGAACGTATATCAAGTTAATACATTGGCTACTATGAATAAAGTTCCATCTAAAGAAAAGTTAAAAAAGAAAAAGACCTATTGGATTTTGGAGATTGGCGGGAAGACCAAAACCTGTAAGTAGTAGTTCAGAGATTATAAAATTCAGTTTATAATATCCTACATCTACTATCGTCTCAAATAGATCCAAGTAAATGAGTCATACCAAATACTCAGGCTATTGGAGCCATCAAAGTGAATTTAGAACACTTTGGAAATATTGCAAAAAGAATTTGTATTTAATTATTTTAAATACAATTAAAAACCAATATGTTATCTCATTTGATCTTGATATTTTAGACTGACCGGAGACCGTATTTCTACATCGGTTATCCGGAATGCTATTGATAATGTCTTGGACATCTTCACTCATTGTAGTCGTCATCGACTCAACACTGCTACCTGATGTAAGTGTCGTTGTTGTCCTTGTTGGACGATGTGGGGTACGATTTGCATCGCCCCCATCTCTTGTTTCTTGCATATGCTAAAGTGTTGACTCGTGCATTGCGCGTGCAAGATCGCTATCATAACGCTCTTCTGAGGTCTGTCTCTTACGAGATTTGTCTGATCGCAAGTGTTGACGCTTGCGTTCTGGTGATCTATTAAGATCTTGGTATGATTTAGCACGTTTAAACAGTAATCTGCCATGTCTTGTTTTCTCTGCGTACGTAGAGATATACTCATGCGTGGGGATTCTTCTAGCCTGCTGGTTGGACTGTTCCTTTTGGATATGTGCCAGGCCAGGTTTTGGTAGTGAACCTGACTAGGTCGGCACATAAGATTTCACCCCAGGCATCACAAGGTTACGTGTGCCAGATGGCAACATCGGTTGCTGTACAGCTTTGCAAACGTCTGGTTTACCAGCTGGTAAACGTTGCACAAATCCTGATGGATGTTGCTTTAGTAAGAAGCAAGGATCTGACTTTCGCTCCTCGCGTTTTCTTCCATATACCTTTACAGGTGCTGATGTTGTAGCTGACACTGATGCGCTGCGCTCACGTCGACGGTAACGTCGTGAATTTACCATGCCATGGCCATAGTCTTCGTCGTTTGACGAAATATTGAGGTTTATCCGACGACGCTGGTGGTCTTCCTCCTGTGCCTGTAAACTTCGATGGAAATTACTAGGTTTCAAACTATATTAAACTAAAATACAATTTAGTCAGTTAGGATTCAGCAGTGGTAGCTTGTGTAAGAATGATCGGGACTGCCTCTTGTTAAGAGCCTAAATATCCTCGATCACACAGGGCGTACCTCTAGCTGTTCTTTATTGAATAATTTTCACTAGAAGTACTAAGTGTTCATGACCACATGCCTAATTTGTAGATAGACATAATAACGTAAGTCACGTTAATACATTAGCTGATATAAATAAAGTTCCATCTGAAGAAAAGTTAAAAAAAAAAAAAAAGACCTATTGGATTTTGGAGATTGGCGGGAGGACCAAAATCTATAAGTAGTAGTTCGGAGATTATAAAATTTAGTTTATAATATCCTACATCTACTAATGTCTCAAATAGGTCCAAGTAGATGAGTCATACCAAATACTCAGGCTATTGGAGCCATCAAAGTGAATTTAGAACACTTTAGAAATATTGGAAAAAGAGCTTGTACTAAATTATTTAAAATACAAATAAAACCAATGTATTATCTCAATTGATCTTGATATTTTAGACTGACCGGAGGCCGTATTTCTACATCTTTTAGTATCTTAAGATACATAAGATTGTTCACAGGTATTTAAATACCACATAGTAAAATCTCTAGGCACAAATGGTGACACTGTTAGCCAACTCGTCCGTGGACACAGTGCGAGACCTAGTGTCGATGTCCATTACACCGCAGATGGAAGAACGCTTTCATAAGAGTCATTACGTGCAAATAACCCCGTGTTTGTGTTTAGTCGCAATAGGTATGTCAACACCCGACCCTAGAGTTTGGGTCGAGTCTTCTTCAGGCTCTTGCTTGGATGTATCGTGATGTCATATAGCTCACGCTCCGAAGATCCTCATTGTGTAAACTTCGATGGAAATTACTAGGTTTCAAACTATATTAAACTAAAATACAATTTAGTCAGTTAGGATTTAGCAGTGGTAGCTTGTGTAAGAATGATCGGGACTGCCTCTTGTTAAGAGCCTAAATATCCTCGATCACACAGGGCGTACCTCTAGCTGTTCTTTATTGAATAATTTTCACTAGAAGTACTAAGTGTTCATGACCACATGCCTAATTTGTAGATAGACATAATAACGTAAGTCACGTTAATACATTAGCTGATATAAATAAAGTTCCATCTGAAGAAAAGTTAAAAAAAAAGAAAAAGACCTATTGGATTTTGGAGATTGGCGGGAGGACCAAAATCTATAAGTAGTAGTTCGGAGATTATAAAATTTAGTTCATAATATGCTACATCTACTAATGTCTCAAATAGGTCCAAGTAGATGAGTCATACCAAATACTCAGGCTATTGGAGCCATCAAAGTGAATTTAGAACACTTTAGAAATATTGGAAAAAGAGCTTGTACTAAATTATTTAAAATACAAATAAAAACCAAGGTATCATCTCAATTGATCTTGATATTTTAGACTGACCGGAGGCCGTATTTCTACATAGCCCCCAGTAGCTTTTAGAACTACGAACGTACGTTAAGATACGATCTAGTTGGTAAAGCGAAAACCAAAGTAAAAAACGGTTTCGGTCATGACTTATCGAGTAAGTATGTGCCTATATGTACGAGTTCAAGACTCATGTTGTACTCTATGTCGTTTAGTATTTGGTCCAGTAACCATTTCCGATGTAGGCGCCTTACGTTTATTATTTGTTAAGGTAATAGCCAAAGGCTGTTCTTCATTAGTAAGTAAGTTTGAACAATTTCCTGCACTGTTGGTAAGCAGATCAGAAAGTTTAGTCACGTAGGAAGTAGGTGGCAAATAGGGAATTTCAGATCCGTCAGGGTTTGTAGTCACCTGAGGAAACCCTTTTCGTTTATCTCGTGTGTTCTTATGTAAACGCTTATTCCATTTCTTATTAAAGATACGAAGAAAGTCGCGAGATTTACGAAATGCATCGGAGGTTAGCCAAGCTACTGTCCCATCCATGAAACGGGTCTTGTAGTAAGTGTAACCGTCTTCGGATGTTTTGTCAATTATATCTTTGACTTGTGACTCCATAACTGGCATATCAGAATCAAATGAGCGAGCGAATGAGAGTTCGGAGGTAGGGATACGGTGAGTGCCTAGATTGGTTGCGCTAGTACCATCAATGTTATTCACTTCGTAAGTATCACTCTTCTCATCATGGTAGGAAATAACAAAAGGTCCTATCGTCTTAGAAGAGAGTTCGGTAACGTTGGCATTTCGATTTATAATGTTAACGTAATTTTTGAACTGAACAATGTTCTTAGTGTTATTCCATCGGTCATACGCTTTAAGATGGACGCGATTCTTGTGCTCGAGTAAACAGGGGTAAACAACGTTCTGCATATGCTCGATCTTTTTGTAGCCACGGGGTAGCGTGTTTCTCGGGCGCAGTTTTATCAAACGTTGCTTGTAATTCACTATAGCGGCCAAAGAAATAGTGAAACGGAGTGTTCCAGTTTGAGGATTCATGCAGTTATTCATTTGAGCCTGAACCCATTTCAAATGATAAGGCCACATATCCTCAACGTCGTCTAGTGCGGTACGCAAGAGTTTCTTAAGTTCTCTATGACGTGTCTCATTTGCACCCTGCGTTTGAGGTTTGTAAGGAACACCACGCCTATGGGTCATGCCTGATACGAGTATAAGTGCCTCCATTACGTCGGTACAAAACTCACTACCGTTATCAGAACATAGTACTCGGGGAAACCGAAGTCATTGAAGACGTGATAGCATAATTCAGCCACTGTTTGTGGACGTTTGTTCGGTATTGCATAAAGCAAGTTATAGCCCGAAGCCACACATAAGAAATGACAGATATATACATCGCCAGTATGCTTGGATCGCGGGAGTTTAACCAAATCGACTATGACTCGGCGCATCGTTTGGTCTTCTGTTACACTTTTTAGGGGTGCCCAACCGTATCGCTTGATCTGGTTCTTTTCACAATCAGTTCAGCGTCGGTATACTTCACGTATGGTTTCATTCAGCGCCGGGTGATCAAGCCCTGCACGAATAGCCATTTTATAAGTATACTCATATGCTCGATGCGTTAAATTATGTATAATTTTAACTCTACTTTCGAGCTCCTCTAAGTCAGTCAGATTCTGCGTAACGCTGGCTGGATGAACCATAGTCCTGTTGGAAAGGGCAACCTCAGTATCAGGAGGGGTAGACTCCTGAGATACATAATTGACAACATTGGATTGTTGAAGTATCTTCTTCAGTTGTTTCGCAAATCCTGACTGTTCTTTAAGCAGCGCTTTAAGTAGTTGAGTGCGAGCTTCAGGTTCTCTTAGAGTTTTGAGTCTTTGATCCATGGCCTTAGCTAGTTCCATGTTTTTACGATCTAATGCCGTTTCAATCGGCATTACCTCGACTGCAATCTTGTTGGGTGCATGTGTTGTACGAGTCTTGAGCTTTTGTTCAAACTCTTTAGACTCCTCTAGTTTAGCTAAGAATTCGGTTGAGGGTTTCCACTTAGTGGTACCTGCAGGACCGATGCGACAAACAATGGTGTGTTTCCAAGGTGTCTTCTTAATAGAATAGGATCCCTGATACAAAAACGTGTCGGTTTCACGGTCGACATAAATAGGTTCGTCTTGAATCATATTAAATAAATCACGTATCCATGGGTCGGAGTTACGTAAGGGACAACACAGCGTAATGGTAGATTTAGTAATATTAACATAATTTAACAACTGTGCGATAAGTTGACAAGGTGGGTTAGCCCACGCATTATGCTTTGATAAGTCAAGCTGAAATGCATCACCTTTAGGATGAGTCAACGACCTATATTCAGAAACCTGTTTGTTATGTTCTGCGGCGAACATATCAACAGTAAATGGACCCCATCGTGATTGAGCGAGGTTAAACCATTTCTTATTTAGCATCCAATCGGTTGCCAATAACTCCTTGACTGTTTTCTGGTAGTCGGGCACAAGTCGAGAGAGCATGTCAGGAAGATGGTTATGTATTCCTGGTATGTGTGTTATATTAAAAGCGAACTTGGCAATATTGTCATGCCAGCGGCTCACCAACTGTGAGTCAGGGTTCATATCTTTTAAGTATGTTAAAGACTTTTGATCACAGGCGACAGTAAAGTAACTTCCATAAAGGTAGTCTTTAAACTGTCTTAGCGCAGTAACTATAGCAAGGAGCTCTTGTTTAACGGTAGGGTAATTCCGTTGACTCTTATTATAACTCTTGCTAAAGAATTGTATGTAGCGCGGTTTACCATTTATCGTTTGGTAAAGCACTCCACCCACTGCTCGATCTGAAGCGTCGGTTGCTACTTGGAATGGAACACCATCCACAGGGTACTGCATAATGGGTGCGTCCATTACTTTACTTTTGACTAGTTTAAATGCATCATCACATTCTTTAGTCCAAAGCTTTCCCAAGGTCCTTTGTGAAGCCGTAGGTGACTGAAAGGCTTTAAATAATGAGAAAGATGCGGTACCGAATCCGAAGAAGAAGTTAACAAACCCACACACAGAGTTCACACCTCTTCCAGTA
>LUCW03000393.1:85000-93643 GCA_001586965.3 Sphaeroforma sirkka | reverse complement strand
TCCATCTTCTTGACCGCTCGTCGAAAATTGTATTTCAAGAGGGAAATCAAAAATAGAAGAGATTAACACGAGTGCTTATTATTTCGGGTCGGTCCCACTCCGAATTTCAAAAGAGCTCGAAGTTCATTTCTATGTATTTGGTGGGAATAGTACTCGCTTAATATATAATGATGAACAAGACAATGGAGAATGAATAAACTTGTAATAAATAAATAAATCAAGACCAAGCATTTACTTGATGTTATATAATTTTTCATATTTACAGTCTATCATACGTAAACCTGGGTATCTCTTTAAATGTTCTCTTGTCTGGCCGCATTATCTATCACTACTCGCATGATACTCAGCCTGGTAGTATATATATATATATATATATATATTTATATACATTATATGTATAAATTTTATATATATATATATATATATATATATATATATATATATATATATATATATATATATATATATATATATATATATATTATGTATGTATATTTATATATATATTATGTATATATATATATACTAACGCTCTCTCTCACACCCACTTAAACTCACATACATCCACATCACGCACACACATCATACATACGTACACGCATGCATTACATGCATACATGCATACGCATACATGCACACGTACGTATTGTTCACATCAATATGTATGTATGTATGTATTGTATATATATATATATGTATAATATATATATATATATATATGTATATATATATATATATGATATATATATATGATGATGATGATGCGTGTGTGCAAAAATAGCGTATAACATATATGCATATATGTGCACATGTAAATGTTAATGCATATGTAACGTGCATGTATGTATATGTGTGCACGTATATGTATATGTATCGGTATACATACATGTATGTATTTATGTAAAATGTACGTGTGTATGTATATGTATATGTGTATATGTATATGTGTATATGTATATGTGTATATGTATATGTGTACATGTATATGTGTATATGTATAAGTACATGTATGTGTACACACACACACACATATATATATATATATATATATGCCATTATAGTTGTAATTATGTACGTATATATGTATATTATTTTTATGTATGTATGGAGTTAAATGGAGCACGTGCTGCAACCATTCATACCCTTGTATCTCAGTTTCGTGCTTTCTGTATTATATGAACAGGGAATTTTTGATTCGAAGCAAGATTTATACTCTATTTTTCTTTTTGAATCAGTACACTTAGTCATTTTGGTTGGAGCTCAGCTTACAAGGGATTTGACACAACATCTACAAGCACACAAAATCGCAAGAGATTCTAGTTTGAGTTTTAGTGCAGCATTAACGACGGCATAAATATGTGTAAACTCTGTATGACTTCTGCCTGAGATATTGTAATTAGATAAAAGTTAGTAATTTACAAGCTTTCGACAAAGGAAAATATAGCTAAAAATCGGTCCACGCTTCGTGTTACAAATCATTCACCAATTTAAAGTGGCAAATACAATGCACGAAAGGATGCAGATGGAAAATTCAAACCAGGCTGAAATCATCAAAAACCAAGGTATATAAGTTGATTAGTTAATATCATATATGCTGCAAATCGGGTGACAGAGTCGTCGTTGCATGTGTACAGTTATATCTCGCGCAGGATGAAGCAGTATCTCGGATATTTTTTTTGTCAATACACAACTGATTGAATTTTATTTTTGTTTGGTGTTCAGAAAAAATAGCAATGATCTTGCCCAGGAGGCATATTTTAATAACCGAGAAACAAAAATAAACGACAAATTTGATGGAGTAAAATAATAATTTCTATTATTCTTTCGTTTTTGTTTTAAAAATTCAATATTCAGTGTACAGTACCATGACCCTCTGGAGAAAAGAAGAAGAAAACGCTGACGGGCTCAAGTCCGCAAGACACAGTGCACGAATATATTTACAGTGATTGTTTTTGGATTTTCCCAGATAAAATACTGAAATACCACATATTTCTTATTAATATTTACAGCCAATTAAATTATTCTATTTTGGCTGTTTTTTGTCCATTCTCAGACCCAGCCCGGTTCACAAACCGTAAGCCACAAACAATAAAACGTTTTGGGGTTTTTTTTTTGGCAATTTGTTAACATTTTTCTCGATTTATGTTTTTTATCGTTTTTGATTCCGGCAATAATTCAGTAACCAATCAAATTTAATTTATCCCAAACCGTGGTGGTTTTGGTTTGGGAGCCCTGCACACGCCACGAAAGTATGTACCAAAAAGTGCATACTATATAGTGTATACCCTCTATATTATATATATATATATATATATATATATATATATATATATATATTTATCTTTTCACACTAAAGATATAGAAGCAACACGTAACAACATGATACGCCGGACAACCTTCGACCAATGCGTAGAAACTGAAGAAGAACTAGAACAGATTATCGTCGACGAATCGGATATATCTTCTGCCTCCATGTGCTCTAATAGCTCAGTCCCGAGATTCGACGGAATATCTCCGGCTCAGGTGGGTGCCGATGCTCTCAATAGCTTGACCTTTACAGCTTATCATTCATTGCTTACCATACACAGTTGCCATTCACAGCTTCCCATTCACAGACTACTATTCACAGTTGGTTGTCATTCGCAGCCCACCATTCACTGCTTACCAGTCACAGTTGCTATTCACAATTGCCATTCACAGTTGCTGTTTACAGTTACCATTCACAGATGCCTTTCACAGATACCATTTACAATTGCCATTTAATCTTACCATTCACAGTTGCTAATCATAGTTGCCATTCATAGTTGTCATTCACAGCTTGCCACCAAATCAGTGCCAAAAAACACATGCATGAATACATACTTAAACAAGTGCTGCACGAAAGACTAAGACTGCAACACCAAAGACTACGACTACTACGAGCTGCGACAAGCTACGATACCATATGAACTACTCGTTCAATACAACTAAATACAATAATAAAGATGCATAACTAAATATATCTGACTACGAGTAATTTACATTTTGGGTTGGTTTGGTTTAGTTTGTGTTCGTTTGGATTATGCTGTTTTAAAAAAGTCAAATTGTACAAATATCCAGATCGGTCTGGATCGGTTTGGATCGGTTTGCAACGTTAAAGGGCCGCGTTTCAAAACTCGTTTGAAAAAAAAAAAAAAAAATTAGAGTAACTCGTTTACTCTGGGTTGAAACTCCGGGCAAAACTCGTGCAATTTCAAAACTCGCTCCAAACATTTCAAACAATTTGAAAACTACACATTTGTTTTTATATTTGAATAAACAAAAACCAAAAAAAACCAAGAAAAAACATATGACTGCCTGCCTGCGCGAGTTAGCCGCAGGATAAAAAAATGCTAAAAAGTGAGTCAGAGATCTCGGATCAGAGAGGAAATTAGAGTCAGAGAGTCTGAGAGACTGAGACTCTAAATACAGCCTGACTGTCTCTGACTAAAAGCGCCTATAAACGTAAATTCAAAACGTTTTAATGTTTTAAAGCGCTTTTTAAAGTATATCGGGGGCAAAATTAATGGTAATATTTATGCCATTCATTTTGGAAAAAAATGATACAACTGCTAGTTTTGGAAATTTTGAAGGTTGGAAATCAGGGTGAACGACCTGATTTCTAATTGTTGCTGGTCACCATACTGCAAACAAAAAAAAAACAAAAAAAACATAGCCTTCTAAAATAGACAGAACGCAGCGCCTTGATTTATTTAAGAAGGCCAAAAGGCTATGAAAAAAAGCACCAAAAAACATTTGACAACACGATGAACACGAGCGTGACAACTTGGGCGAGGTGTTTTTAACTTCACTCCTCTATAGATTAATGGTTCATTGTAATCATCATGGGTGTAGGAGGTTTAACAAGCTACCTAAAAGATAAAAATGCTGGTCGCCAACTTACCTTCCAACCTGATAAGCACCAATCAGTGACAAAGAAAATTATTTGCGTGGATGGATGTGGGCTTATACGTAAGTTTTTCGGCCAGAAGGTTGGGGCGCGAAAGAACTTTACCTTCTCATATCAGTGGGATTTCGACGCTATACGTCTTGAAGTATGTTTAACCATTAAACAGCAGAAACTCTCCTCTCAGACGCGTGGTCCGTTAATACATTCTTGGTCTGTGTCTATATATATATATATATATTGATTTATATATATTTGTACATATACATATATTTATATTTATATATATATATATATATATATATATATATATAACATATATGTATATATATATATATATATTATATATATATATATATATATATATATATATGTCCATATATATAAATATATATATATGCATGTATGTATGTATATATATACACCAATATTAATAATATGTATACATATGTAATGTATGCAAACGCAACAATCAACATGTGATATGTGATATGCAATATGCAATATATTATATATATAATATATAATATAACCAGCATGTATGTATATATGTATGCATGTTACATATGTAATATGATGTATATGTGTGTGTATATATATATATTATATAATAATATTATTATATGCTTATAATATTATATAATATTATTATAATATATATATAATACATAATACATAATATTATTATATGTTGCTATTATATGCATATATGTATATGTATAATATATTATAATATGTATAACCATACATATATGCATATTATTATATATGTACTGTATGCATATAACATAAAATATACTATGTAATATATAATATATATATATATGTATATATATATATATATATATATATATACATACATATTATATGTATATATGTGATTATATATATATATATATACATATATATATATATATATATGTATGTGTGTATGTATATTTAGTTATATATATACTAATGGTATAATAATGTATTGTTGCTTTATTTTACTACATTAATAATACAATACATGTCTTTTCGTGATTTTATTGTTATGTATGTTATTGTTTCCGGGTGCACAAGGTGTTGTCAATGATATGGTTGTCTTTGCACTGCGTTCGGTTTTATTGAGTGCGATATATGCTCCAATCTATGCTAGCCCTATTTCATGTCATATTTCGTTTACCGTATCTCATTTCTCAATTGCGCTGGCCTATACTGCATACGCAACTATTGATCAGGGACACGTTTGACTGTCGAGAGACAGACGAAGAAACAAAATAATGTATGAGCATAGAAATAAATACGCACACAGATGGAGATCGTGAGCTTACTATCCAAACATGCAGGTGCATGCGTGGTGAAATGTACGGGGATATAACTGACTTGTAGAGTTATACATACAAATGATAGTGCTCTATATATTAAAGTATACTTTACACATCTACTCTCCTATAGATAGCACAATATGTGCACGACTGGGATGCATGCGGCTTCCGCCTGGTAGTGTTTATCGATGCGGGCGTGGATGATTGCAAGATCAACACCTGGGAGAAGCGTAGGAGTGACAGTATGAATAAGATGCTTAAGCTGGCTCGAGGCCTTGAGGAACATGACGGAGATGCTAAGTTAGTGCATAAGAGTGTGTGGACGCCCCCACCCTCATGCACGCAACGCTTGGGCGAGAGTTTTGAAGGTGTGTCTAACGGGTGGCATAGCAACATCTTTCTTGTATGGACATCGATGCAGACATGCACTTTTGTTTACAGATTGCTGGTATACACGTTCACCAAAGAACATGGTAGTCGAGTGGGTTTTGGGTGTAAAAGGTTCGCATTTATGCTAGTGACGGGAGATGTACCTATCTGTGATAACCGTCATATTTTGCCCGTATGTGTCATATAATTTTATGGGATGCTCTGTGTCGGTTATGTGTTTATGTGCACATAGGCTGATGAAAGACGTGCCAGACTAATCTGCAAATGTGTTAAGTTAGCTGCTGTCAGATGTACGTGTAAACCGCTGCATGCGCTGCCATTGTAAGCTTGCAAGCATAGTCCATGTCGATAGTTATGCTTCATCTACTTTTGCGTGATATGCAAGCATAGTCCATGTCGATAGTTATGCTTCATCTACTTTTGCGTGATATGTTGCATTTTTAGCTTGCAAGCATAATCCATGTCAATAGCTATGATTCATCTACTTGTGTGTTATATGTTGGACGATCCTGTGTGGTTGCGTACAACTGGTCCAACTTTCGGTTGTTTCTTAATCGAGGCGAACAATACATACCGCAGGGTTTTGTCTCGAGGTGTCTAGAACAGATAAGAGACCTCGAGCAATCTGTATCTTAGCATAGCCTCAATCAAGAATAAAGTTCGGAAATAAGGAAGTGTACCACGAATCGGTCTTTCTTTTATAGGATCTGGTCCGCCCCCCTCCCGTGTCCGCTCGTTTTGCCCGAAACCCAAGTACTAGCAGATTGGACTACCTGCTCTTTACTCTTTGGATAGAATATATGTCTTTGATACGCGCTAGATTTGGTGCTTCGTTGCTGTGTGTAGCGAGCGTTAGAGTATGGAGACGCTGACGAAAACAGCACTTGACACGCATACTGCATATGTTGCACAAAATATGTAGGTATCCGCATACGTATCTCTGTGTACAAACACCCATACCATCACACCAAAACAAATACATATCACAAAACAAATCTATAAACGTGAGCTTGGTACATAATATATATATATATATATATATATATATATATATATATATATTATTATATATGTATATTATGTATATGTGTATGCATATATATATATGCATATATATATATGCATTATTATTATATGCATATGTATACACATATATTGCCATATATGTATATTATACATATTAATATATATATATGGCTATTATGGCTACATTGGCAATGTACATATAATATTATGCATATATATATTATGTATATATTAATAACATTATTGTTATTATTATATTATTATTATTATTATATATACATTATTATATATATATATTATTATATTGCATATATATATATTATTGATATATATATATATATATATTATGTATATAATATTATTGTTATATATATATATATATATAATATTATGCTAATATATACATATATATTATATATATATATATATATATATATATATATATATATATATATATATATATATATATATATATATATATATATATATATACATATATATACATAAATACATATGTATATAAATATATATATAAACTGATATAATGTGGTTTGCATTTTGCATACATATTTGCAGCTGCTGGATGCAGAGTTATATACTGCAAGTATGAAGCCGACAAGGAAATGGCTGCCTTCTATCTACATCATGGGTCAGTAGGTTTAGGTGATCGGCTTGTGGATATATCAGTACCATGTGTGTGTGTGTGTGTACAAGTTTGTGCTTAGTACGATCTGAGTTATGTGCATTTATGTCTTGAACCACTTTTGGGCAGTGCTAGGCTGTGACGGTGTCCTTCACCTCCACTGGGTCGCTTACGAAGGCGTACAAGGAGCGTTTGATATATTTATTTTAGCCTGGCCTAACTCCACCTTGTACTGGACATATAGTATAGTATATATACAATATATATATACATGTATAAGCTATATAGCAATCCCTCGGCCCATCTAGACTCTCTCCACCCTTTGAACTCGTTTTGACTATGTGGCGAGTTGCGTTATAAATCTGTTGGCGCACAAATCAGCGCATGCATATAATTTTTAGTCCAGGTGAAACCATCCGCCAAATCTAGTTGGCGATTTTGTAGCATGATCTGAGTTCCGAAATGAATTGTCCCGGATTAATGAGACCTATATCGTACATATTCCACACTCCTTTGACCCTTATGTCAACAATTATAATATATATATATATATATATATATATATATATATATATATATGTGTGTGTGTGTGTGTAAGTAAGTAAGTAAGTTTATTATGGATTCCAAATTGATTCGTTGTGATCTGTTCGTCTCTCATTCCTGTTACGCACCTCTACGTCTTTTCCTGGCTTGCAGCTGTTTTGGATTATTGGGCGCTGATAGCGATTTCTTTGTGATGCCAATAACATTGTATCTCGACCTGAGCACTGAACGACATACAAATAAAGGGCAAATCATAGTAGAGGCCTACTATAGGGACCGTGTGCTGCAAGTGCTGGGTCTGAGAGAAGACCAAATGTCTCAATTAGCTGCTCATGCGGGCAACGACTACGTAGGAAGGTGAGTGTGTGTGTATGTGCGTACACAGTGGGGGATAGGTCAAAGACTGCTGACCATAGCTTTGTTGTTGCCATTGATTGGTTTATGTGTATGTTGCGGAGACTGTCGCATCGCATGGGTCTACTGTATTGACTATCCGCTGGAGGTGTTGGGCTTAAGAGTATCCCAAATATCCCGACTGACCGCACAAGCGACTCGGTTTCCACGTGGTACGGTGAGCATATGCATACATGTGTAGTAGAAAGTGGCTAGGTATGTACTTATCCACATATACATGTATGAAAAGTCTATCAAGTTGTGATATAATGTCTTGCTTATGTGAATTAGATTATATTAGCGGCAGTAGCAGATGCCTGACTACGTAGCATAGCACTGGGTATGATATTCAAGCCACTCCGGTTGGCATCTCCTCTGCCCCATACTCCTTGGATGTACACCTCAGCACTCAACTG
>LUCW03000393.1:47500-80000 GCA_001586965.3 Sphaeroforma sirkka | reverse complement strand
AAGAATACGATCTTTTATCACCAGTTTTGATGATTTGAACTGCGACGAGTTGCTCGTTTTTAACGTATTTGCTAGCATACCATACCGTAACTAACCGCACATTTAGCTACAGCTGTTTAACCTTCAACTGTTGACTCGTGGTATCATCACAGCACCTATCATGCAGCAGTGGAGATGCGCTCGAACATTGAGCTGATGGCGTTTAACAACACAACGCAGAACTATGCGTTAAAGAAAACGTTTAATTCCGACACAAGAAGCGGCGGCGGTCGCCATGGCAACGCAGGAAGGGCGCCCCCTCGCACACGAGACGGGCGCGACGAATCACGCATACCGTTACACACACAGACAAGCAAGACTACTCACTCGCAGCGGAACGCCCCCAAAAGTACCCGAACACAGACGCAACCACCCACACACACAGACGGACACACATCCACACGCACAAGAACGCGAACGACGAGGTCTAGTCGTCCGAAGACACATGCACGCGAAGAGGAGCATATGGAAAGAGAGCTGCGGGAGCAACGAACTGCTGGGTAGGGAGATGTAGTCACCCATGTGATGCATGACTCAATGATAGTACATTGACTCCAGATATACTTCAGAATATATATATAAGAATATATATATATATATAATATAAAAAAATATGTGCAGATATATGAATACTATATATATATGTGTGTGTATGTATGTATGTATGTATGTATTGATATATGTATATACATATATATACTATATTATATTTATATATTTTTATATATATATATATATATCTATATATATATATATATATATATATATATATATATATGTGTGTGTGTATGTATATATATATATATATATATATATATATATATATGCACATTTCTATACTTGTGTATTTATTCACATATATATCTATGGATGTATTTTTATACACAATTATATATCAATGCTTGTTCGTGTTGGGTTTGTGTGTTTGTGTTTGTGTGTATGCCAACATGTATATCATGGTATACTGAACCTTTACTATAACTTACCCATACTGGCATTCGTTGAATACATACAGACCGGTCAAAAAAGAGAAACCAGAACGAGCTCACTTACGGCCAACACAGGCTATGGGATCAACGCGTGCGCAGCGGGATACGAAAATGAAGACGAGAAAAGAAGCAGATTTAGTGGAACAGCAACGAAGAAGTATATGTCAACACATAGGGTTACAGTCACAGCCACAGGCATAGATGCAAAATCAGCTGCAAACATACTACAGCTGACAAAGGAGCCTTCGACAAACAATATGATGATATTTAGTACAGCGGATTTGTGCTACATGGGCCCTATGCGAATGACAGACAAGCACGTACATCAGTGTGTGCGTCGGTGAGGACGCGAGCTATTCTACCCGTATTGGCATGGTCTCCTATCTTTGTCAGATATAGGCACCGATTTAGTAAACCCTATACCTTATATCGAGGGGAGACTGTAATTATCACCACATAAGTAACTCTTACAGAAAGTATGTAATTAGCTGTGACCAGCCATGAGCCTAGCGCCCGCAAACCCCAGAAACAATGGAGGTTGCACAAACACAGAGTACCTACACGCACAAACAACCCCTTTGAGCCTGTACAAGTAACAAGGCATTGATATACATCGTAACACACCCAGCTGAACTAAACCACACAAACAAGCATAGCCATGCGAGTTTGGTCTTTCAAAGTATGCAGCAGATACGGTGCGTACCGAGACTATAATACGCGAGACTACAATACAACCGCATACGGGGAACCACAGGGGTTGTTTGCTGTCGTAAAACCTAAACCCTAAACTTTTGAGGTACTACTTTAATATACGAGCACGGATCAAATCCGTTCAGCTCTGTGTCGTATGATAGTTGTTGAGTGTATCATCTGCCTGACTGGTGTGAATGTTCATATACGCCACGTGGGTATGGTTGAGTCCTGGGGAACTTTCGTATGGTTAAAAACACGGCTGTGATACGAGGGGGTTAGTTATATATCTCTAAAATAAATAAAGAACCCGCATCTTGGTTGGCCTACCGAAACATGCGTCAGATGAGGCACCCACCAACAAACACATCGATGCGACTCACGTTTGCAAGCGAATTTTTCGGTGAAAACTGGAGTATTGCAATATACATATATATTTATATATACGCAAGATCTCCCGTTGTTTCAAACCACACGCTTTCGTTGGCAGTGTTCTGTCCTGTATACTGTCAATATTATTATTAATGATTTACTAACATACACTTACACTCAATACTACTAATGATACAGCCTTATAGGCTTACACGCTACTGGGGTTAGGGGCACTGGATTCCCGAGCTCACTCCTTCAATCCTCAATATTCATATATGAGAAAACTCAGGACTGCGTAGGAACTATATATATGTATATATATGTATATTTATATTTATATATATCTGTTAAGAGACCTGCGAACATCTCCTGGTGTTTAAACTATTCGTTTCTGAGGATACAGCGCAAGATATATATTCATCAAGAGACCTAAGAACATCTCGTGGTATTACACTATTCGTTAATGAGGATGTAGTACAAGATATATATTCATCAACAGACCTGAGAACATCTCCTGGTATTAAACTATTCGCCTGATATTAAACTATTCGTTTATGAGGATGTAGTACAAGATATATATTCATCAAAAGACCTAAGAACATCTGGTTTTAAATTATTCGTTTATGAGGATGTAGTACAAATATGTATTCATCAATAGACCTAAGAACATCTCCTGGTATTAAACTATTCGTTTATGAGGATGTAGTACAAGATATATATTCATCAAGAGACCTAAGAAGCATACACCCATATCGAGATGACTATCATATATAAGCTCGTATACACCGTATTATAGGCATACACCCATATCGAGATGACTATCATATATAAACCCGTATACACCATTTAATATCCATACACCCATATCGAGATGACTATCGTATATAAACCCGTATACACCGTTTGATATTCATACACCCATATCGAGATGACTATCATAAATAAACCCGTATACACAGTTTAATATCCATACACCCATATCGAGATGACTATCGTATATAAACCCGTATCCACCGTTTAATATTCATACATCCATATCGAGATGACTATTGTATATAAAACCGTGTACATCGTTTAATATCTATACACCCATATCGAGATGACTATCGTATATAAACCCGTATACACCCACAGTGGAGCCACCTGGCTTGAGGCGCTGTCTGTCCCCCTGGTGCCCACAATGTACTGTTCCGCTCCATCCTCATCTGCTGCAGTGTCGGTGTGTGTGTTTGTTTTCCACACTCTGTTGGTATCTTTACTACCAGCGCGATCCTGGCCCTCCAGCTCAGGCGCGCCGTCGTTGTCACAGGCGTGGGTGTTGCATGTCTCTATTAGCCTCTTCCTTGGGGGTATGTATACATGTGTGTGAGTGCCAACCGCATTCTTTTAACACCATTGTCTATCTACCACACAGCAATATCAAATACACTTCCCACACACCTCACACACATACTACTACCTACTCTCACCAACCGGGTGCCTGGGGTGCCTCCACCTTCTCGACCCTACCCGCCACACACAACACACATCAACTATACCTATTACACATAACACACAACACACAACACACAACACACAACACACAACACACAAACCCGATACACACAACACACAACACACATACTCGCAGTCGTCGCATATCTGCCAGCGCAGTCCCGTGCCACACGTGCTGGTGCACTTAGTCCACACAATGCTGTCACTGTACGTGCTGGCTGTTTCTGCGTTGTCATCGCTACTGTTGGTATCACCGTCAGTACCCCCATCACCGCTGTTGCTCTCCTGAAGCTCGGGTACCACTACATCGCCTGCTTCCATGTTGGAAGAATGTGGTTATTGTAGGCTGGTACGTTCATGATATTCTGCTATGCACGTAAACGTGTGGTTACAAAAATGTATACCATAAGCTTATACGTTCATGATTTTTTAATAGATAAGACACATGGTTAGTATACATGCCTGTTCGTGGTGTATGCTCTGTTATATATACGAGAGAAGACTGCTTCAATTGTGTGCACAATGTCTGTCCCAGACGACTTCGGGACATCACTTGCTACAGCTTCACTTGTACAACTATGTTGAATTATATTAAAACCAAACAACGTCGATTCACAGAAACACAACTCCATTGAACTCTATCAAAACCAAAAACCGTCGACTCGCATAAACCCTACTACTAAACTATATTGAAACCCAACAAGGAAGACTCACAGAAACCATACCGCAATCGTGGTGGCATGTCATGTTTTCCGAGACAACGGGACAGATTCGTGTGTTATCCGTCAAGCATTGCCGCGATCTCGTGCGCACGCCTGCGCAGTGATAGGCAATCAAATGCGTTCTAGTTAGCTCAAATGTACATAGCAATATGCGTATAACATACTGAAAGTTGTACGTATACTTATACATCTGCGTATACTTGTACGCATACATATACGTATACGTATATATGTATATGTATATATAAATATATATATATATATATAATGATATACTGCCAAGGTTTTCTCTAGATATAGGGTTCCTGATCTGCTTGAACCAAGAGATTTGGACAGATCGAATGCGTACATATAAATATGTTGTCACAGACATAAAATTGGTGCCAGGAACTTAGCAGAGTATGAGACATCAGACGAATGATGCGGTCTGACATAATATATGTACAGAATATATGTTTGCGTACTATGCACACGTAGTGTATATGTATATGTATATGCATATGTATATGTATATGCATATGTATATGTTGATAATTAAAGTATAACGCTTCTCCACTCTGAGCCTTTCATGATCTAAATAAGTTACTCACTATCAAAGTATTTACCTGAACGAATTAAACCAGTAGGACATGTCAGCAACTATGAAATTTAAGCCGTTGATTTGTTTTTTCAATTAATATCACATGACACACAACACTGATGTTTCACCCTAAAACTAATCTCTCTCTCTTACACCTGAATTATCATGCATGACTCACTATTACACGTGAACCACACTTGTTACAATATATATATATATATATATATATGTAGATATAGACAAAGATATAAATAGATTGTAATCGAAAATAAATACTGATGTATGTAACAACGACTCACATCATTTCAATATGTGGACATGGTGGCTTGCTTATATTAAGCATTGGTGGCTTGCTTATATTAAGCATAAACCTCAAAACCTCGCATATAGCCAAACAATTGTGTAGTTTATATATTGCAAATACGTAGATATTAAGGCCATGAGTACAGAAACTGCGACTCTTACCTGTACCAGGGCATTCGACGGCATCGCAGCCGCTCCACTCAGACCAGTCGGTTGTTGCTGGAGTGGTCGCAGTAATTTCTCGTACCCAGTCCTAGCATACACGATAATGATTGAATATATTCGTTGAATATATATATATATATTATTGTGTGTGTGTATATATATATATATATATATATATATATATATATATATATATATATATATATATATATATATATATATATATATATATATTATACATATATATATATATATATATATATATATATATATATATATATATATATATATATATATATATATATATATATGTATATATACATATAATATATATGTATATATATATATATACATATATATATATATGTAATATATATAATATATACATATATGTATACATACATATGTATTATGTGATATGTATATGTATGTATTATGTGTATATAATAATATTATGTGTGTAATATATATGTATATATATATGTATAATATTGTATTAATAATATTATGCATGTATAATAGTATTAATGTATGTGTATATGCAACACATGTGTACATATGTATGCATTACATATGTATTATTATGTATTATGTGTGTAATACACATGTACACTCATATATGTATGTACATATACACATGTAGCGCATGTAATAATATGTATATTGGCTATACATACCTGTCATAATAATGATATATTTATACATGTATGTATAATAATATTATGTATGTATACATAATGCACATGGCTGTGTACATGCATACACATGTATAATTTATTATTTGTGTTTATGTGTGTATGTAATACAACAATTTCTATTCATACAGCATTAATAATATATTAATAATAATATATAATAATAATATTATATATATATGTATATATAATATATATATAATACATATGTATATGCTACATGCATGTTATATACATTACATAATATATTTATATATGTATAATGCGTAATATATATATATATATATATATATAATAATATATATATAATAATATATATTATATATATATATAATATATATATATATATATATATATATATATATATTATTGTTGTTTTGTTTATGTATATGTATATATATATATATATATTCAATTAGTATAGGAGAATGTACAGAGAAGTGCTTCAATATCTGCATGCATATGCACATGCTTGTTTTTTCTAAATCTCAGATTGTATCTATAGTTACACTTTCATTGCAGGGCATATACTTTTACTTTAGCATGCCCGCATGCTGCGACCAAATACTATACTCACCTACCTACCTACATACACATACATACATAAACACATACATACATACATACATAATGGATGTATATATATGTATATATATATATATATATATATATATATATATATATATATATATATATATATATGTATATGTGTGTGTGTGTGTGTGTGTGTGTGTGTGTGTGTGTGTGTGTACTGTGATATGCCGGGCGGGCAAACAGTAGTTCCACTCAACAACCGAATGCACACCCCCATAGATTATCGAGATGATAGAATCACTGGGGCCTCTAGCATCCGAACACAAACTATATACACTATCAACACCCCCATACTGTACGACATGGATGTATTATACACATGGGTGAATACAGTAGTCATACTACATAGCAACAAACATATATGTATGTGCCCCAATATGGTCACACGGGTCAATTTAGCAGCCACACTACATAGCAGCACTTATATAGCACATGTACCTCAATATGGCGCACCCGTGTGTATACATTGGGGTGTTGTACGCCGCAGGTATTGGCCCCAAAGCTCACAATGCCCAGGAGCAGACTGTTGTCCTCTTGGTCTACCAAAGGGCCGCCAGAGTCTCCTGATATATATATGTGGATGTGATAGTATGTATGTGTGTGTGTATATACTTCGTAAGTAGATATACAGATATGTGTGCTTTGTCAAAATCGAACAGTGTTTATATTAAGTGCAAGGAGCATAGTATCATACATACATACATACATACATACATACATACATACATACAGACATACATACACACATACAGATATAGCTACAATGTAGGAGACTGTTGTTTCAAATCGAACAGTGTTTATATTTAAGCGCAAGGAGCATAGTATCATGCATACATACATACATACATACACACATAGCTACAATGTAGAGACTGTTGTTTTGAAAATATGTATGTGAGCTGATTTGCCCCATAGTAAGCAAAACTGTCGGCGGCTTCCCGTATAGAGAGAGGTGCAAGCCAATGCAATACCCTCTGGACTAGGGTTTAGGGTTCAGGGTTTGGGGGTTTAAGATTTTAGGGTCTAATACCGCATCTCACCACAGTGTGGTAGTATGTGAGTGGATGGACATAAACGTTTGGATTGCTCAGAAGGGACAATATACTCAGTCACTTCACACATATATGAATGCACGTTCATAAACATACTGCACATGGTGACCACCTATATTTCCACCTACAAGCCTGCTGCAGCACGTACCTTGACAGGCGGACTCTCCGTCAGCTGTACGCAGATATTCGGAGAAGAGTTGGCCAGAGACGAGTATAAAATATAAATGGAAGGGTTGGTAACTTAGTATATCTCATTGTGGATTGTGATTGGTAGTAGGGTATGGATCAAAGATGAGATAGCCGTAGAATTGGAGCGGGCGTTTGATCTCCATTGGAGGTACAACCACTCTTAACGACACATATTTCTGATTGGCGCGTGAGTACAAATACAATGTACCGTGAACGAGGGTGTGCCAAAGAAACAGAACTTTTGTTAAACGTTGTATGGACGCAGCTTCGAGTATATGGTATCAGTACTGCTGTCCATAAAGTGCAATGTGATACGTGCGTACATATGCACTTGTACGTCTACTGAGTATATCTATCCAGGATACAAACCGTTAACTCTAACCTCTATGTTAAAGGAGACGGCCTACTAAGTATATCTATCAAGGACGTTAACCGTTAACTTTAAACTCGTCACCTTGTTCTCCGAAAAATTGCTCACAGCCGAGTACGGTATGTCATCATATGCGTACTGTATATATCTACACTAGCCAAGATATAAACTTCAAACCCTAACCCCTGAAAACTCATACATACCCTAGGTTAAAACAGAGGCAGACTCAGACACCATACCATCAGCGAGGGTGCATACAGCCGAGTACGGCATGGGGTCTGGTAAAGGGCTTTTCCATACCGAGCACTCTTCCTGAGTTATAATGGTCTCTTTGACTATCCTTAAGGCACCGTCCACATTGCCTAAAAATATATCAGAGTAGTACGTAATGAGAAAAAAACCGTACGTGTAACATAATACGTACTTACAGGTATGATACAGCTAAACCTGCATATCCGTACCTTGCCATCTATCTGGCCTGGGACGAGTGGTGAGTAGTTTGTAAACGGTAAAAGCGTTTGTATATACTTCTGACAATATCTCTGAGACCGTAGTATAGCCCGACCTCTATCTGGTATTCCCCACCCCGCACATACAAGCTTACACAGAAGAAAAGTTTCCCGATCAAAACTCACTGCGCGAGTGAGCTATTTAATCAGGCTTCGAATAACAACACCTGCACCGGGAACAAGGGTATGACTTTGAACAACCCCTATGCGTTGCTGAAGGCTCGGATATTCTCTGTCACACACCCCCGCGCACAAGTACATACTTGATAAAAGTACTAATTTTAGATTCAGACTACACTGCACTACCCACTAACCTTCCTGGTTGACTCCAAATCCCATGACACGGACCGGCTGTTTGGGGTTGTCCCTTTTCGTGATACCGTTGAGAGTGGCAGGTGTGATGCTTGTGCGGCCGTCCAGACGGACCAGCGCAGCATCGTAGCCAATTGTACGAGCGTCCCATTTCGGGTGTGTCATGTATCTAAATATAGAACAAGGTAGGAGATAAATAGACTGAGTGTTTGAGTCAATTGTACGAGCGTCCCATTTTGGGTGTGTCATGTATCTAAAAATAGAACAAGGTAGAAGATAAATAGACTGAGTGTTTGAGTCAATTGTACGAGCGTCCCATTTTGGATGTGTCATGTTTCTTAAAAAAAGCAAGGTAGGTGATAAATAGACTGAGTGTATATGAGCAATTTTTACGAGCATCCCGTGCATATACTTATCGCTACAATGCACAGAAATATGTGTTCGTATGAGTGTGAGTTGGATTTCACGGATACATGTGTATTCACATACGACTGAGTGCACACCAACTCTGATAGCACAGGCATCCACAGACTATATCATAGACGTCTGATCACTAACTACTACAAAAGCCCTTACACGCTATATAAAATAGAGGCGGTGTACGTATTTACGTACATACACATGTTCGCTATACGCAAACACGTGTACATACACACAAAATACTATATAAACTCAGGTGGTGTCCTTACATACATACACACGTTCACTACACACACACACACGTGTACATACACACAAAACACTATATAAAATACAGGCGGTGCACGTTCACTACACACACACGTGTACATACACACAAAAAACACTATATAAAATACAGGCGGTGCACGTTCATACATAGACAATGTTCACTACACACGCACATACGTGTATATACAAAATACTATATAAAACACAGATGGGGAACATACATACATTCACATGCTCACTATACACACACGTGTATATACACACAAAAAGGGCCGGTCCTGGGCTTTTATCCCCCAAACAACTCTCACATACTCTGCGACGCCATAGCACTCAAACTCGTAGAGTTTAGATAAGTCACTGCCACCAATGCAGACTTGATTGAAGGCCTCTTTGGTGCATGAGTGGATGAGTGTTCGTATCAAAGACAATTTGTAAGTATTAATACATTGAATTAGAGGGAAAAGCCGCACGTATCTGTGGGGCAAGATGAAAGGAGACGGTGAGACGGCGCTGAGAGTGTGTGACGTTCATAGGCCATGCATGTGCAGTTTTCGCTTAGAAATGCGCTCAGAAGTGTCAGACTCAGTTGACACGGACCCACCAATAGCATACAGACATAGAAATAGTACTTCCACACTGTTTACTGTACACGAATACGAGCATATACATCTGCACATACATATACATACAGATATACATATACATGCATATATATATGTATATATATATATATATATATATATATATATATATATATATATATATATATATAATATACATATATATGCATGCATACAAAATACATTCATGCACAAATACATGCCTCCAAAACAAAAGATGACGATACAGAAACGCACTTACCACAATGTGCTGCCGTTAGTACAAAGGTATCCGAAACAAGCGATCCGTCGCAAACTTGTATAAAGTGATCCACCTACGGAGATAATTTCGAAAACGTATGGTTCAAAGCGCCCGACGATAATAGTAAATATTGTTTCAACACCCTTGAGCGGCTTAGAGTTAAAAAAAAACCCTACAACCCTTAAAAAACCTAAACCCTAGCTGTTCTGATATTACGCAGTAAATATTGTTTGAACACTCTTTAGTGCCCAATGATCATCACTATAACCAACCCTGTTTGTAATAGTACGCAATAACACTGTTCGTGCATAGTTCTACTGTAAGTCATTGCAACTGTAATGGGACGTGAACTACGTATTTAAACTCGAGAGAGAGAGAGAGAGCTTCGATTCATTGGCTTCTCAGGAGGTATCTGAGTGGCTGAAGTATAGCTATCATGCTGAAGCATAGCTACAAAGGCAACAATCCAGGTACTCTGCTACCGCGGAAAATGCTGGGATTAAAATCTTAAACGGAATTTCGGGCTAGTAAGACTGTAAATCTATGCAACGAATATAGATAGTATATAGAAGTACGATACTGTAGTGTGTGTTGACTATAGTTGATCAGTAACTAACTACAAGTACAATTGAAGATGTTGACCATAATGAAACAAAAACAAAATAAATTACATTGAACAGTAGCTAAGATTATGGCAAAAGATAGATTATGGCTTAAGTGAGAGTACTCCTTAACAAAGTGAACACTCAGATACTTCACTACAGCTGATATTGCCATAAATTACCTGATCATCTATAAGCACAGCGAGAAATGGATAGTCTGTCCCGTCAATCACAGCGCCACCGTATACGTGGCCTACAGCAGGCATCTCAGTCTTTGCCCATGTGCGGCCCATTTGCTTGAACGCTCCTGTTAATTTTGTGGTCTCGACTCCACTAACATCTAAAAGCAATTGAATAGCGTATAAACTACATGAAGTTCTCATTTCGAATGAGTTTCGGTAGGAATGTGCTTGGAGTGATACGTCGGTGCGCGAATAGGTAAGAGCCAATCATCATTAAATATATGTACGCAGACATATAAATGGTTTTATGTATGTGTGTTTGCTCGTGTACATGACTTTTCGTGTGTCTATGTTCACATGTATATATATATCTTGTAAATCTATGATACTACAACCCAGATATTGAAGATACATCAGACCTAACGCAAATCTGTACAAAATGTGTTGCATAGTCACACACCCACGTCCACAGCCACAGCCATACGTATAAATTATATATATATATATATATATATATATATATATATAAGTGCGTTAGCGCGTATATATATATTTAAATATGCATATATATCTATCTATATATATATAAATGTGTGTGTGTGTGTGTGTGTATGTATATTATTATTATATATATATATATATATATAATATGTATATGTGATATTATATATATATATATATATATATATATATATATATGCATATTGCATATAATGCACATATGTATTATATATTACGCATACATGACATGCATGGGAATGCATATGCATATACACGGATATGTATGTGTATGTAGTATATTATATTATGTAACAATATAATATATATATATATAAAACATATTGATGTATGTGCCACGCGCGTGATTGATGCAAAAATTGTGTTGCGTGTCTGTTTTGATGTGTAAAATATATATGTACGTATGTATGGATACGTATATAAATAATAATAAAACATAATAAAAAATATGTATTAAAACATATTAATAATATGTATACATATATATATATTATTAATATATATATATTATATATATTATAATATTATATATATGTAATATATATATATATTATATATAATATATATATATATAATATATATTATTATTATATATATGTAATATGATGTATATTATGGATTATATATTATGTATATATAATATATATATGTATGCATAATATGCATACATATGCATATGCATATATATATGTATAATATAACATATATATATATTTATAAAATATGATTATAGATATAGAGATATGCCATATATATATATATACATTTTTTCCAAAGGTATATATATGCATATATATGCATGATACGTATGTATATATATATATATATATATATGATTGATGATGTGTGTGTATTATATATATATATGTATATATATTTCTCAAAGAGTATATATATATGATATGAATATACATGTATATGATATGTATTTATACCTATATACATATGTTTATATATATAATATATATATATATATATATTTATGATGTGTGTGTGTGTGTGTGTGTGTGTGTGTGTGTATGCATATATATATATATATATATATATATATGTATATATATGTATGTATGTATGTATATATTATATATTCAAGCATCTTTGTATATGATTATAGTATTTCTGATGTTGCGTTGCTTGCCCACTTCGTAATGTGGTTGGGATTTACTTACGACATAAACAGCAAGCAGCCACTGTCAACACGCCAGTCTTCATCTTCTTTCGTATCCTCATGACGATATCGCTTGCCACTTTCCTAGAATTCGTCTATTTTGTACCAGGAATAGCATAAATCGATCGATGGATAGTTTGGTCTGTCCTTTTATGATTTTTTACGTCACCCCTCCATACGCTGTTATACTACCTCCTGAGTATGAATATCAAAGTAAAGCCACTGGTGATGTTGTGCTAACCAATATATAAATTCAACAGTCTACAACCAGGTCCGCTCATTTATATATTGAAATACAGCGACCAGCAAATGACAATGATGTTGTGGCATAAACTGAGAAACGTATTCCACACCGTCCCCGGTTATTGTTTAAGTACTATTTTTATACATATTTCTATGTATATATGTTCACATCTCTATATTAAATTTATGTATTAAAAAAAATTACCCCGGGACACGCCGACACGGTGACGGGGCCCCGCGGAAGTCCGAAGGAGACAGGGCCGCAGGTCGCAGGTCGCAGGAGCTTGTTTAAAATGTTGACTGCTGGAGGCCTGGAGGCTGGACTCGCTGGAGTGCTGGACCGAATAAGGCGAATACCGATACCACATCGTCGTCACGAGTCACGACGTCACAAAACCAGGTATGTAAATAGTTGCTACCGTGACGACCAATCACAACACATAGCGACGCCTTTATTTATTTTGGGCTTTTTGAAAGCCTGTCTTGACTCTTGAGTTCTACTGTCTTCTGATAAGTTCTTTCACATTGGAATTTCAACATTCATTTGAGCTCTCCTCTATGTAAGCATGCTTTTTTGTTTTGTTTTTAAAAAAATTCATCAGCTGTTCTGTTTAAAATAGGAGGCCATGATCAGCACTGTCAGCACTCATCAGCCTTATAATATGTATATAAATAAAATATAAATATATAAATAGCGCACATGCTGATGTGGAAGACTGAGGATGGCGCCAGGCAGAAGCAGATGATTTATTTAGTTTACCGAAGTTGTTTTGGCCGCAGTCTTTCAGTGATGCAAGTTTAGTTATAATTTCAAACGCGCTATCGTAACATGCTTATCAATACCTGTGAGGCTATCCATTATAAACTGAGAAGGCTACGGCATTATCTGTAAAGAAAATGATTTCAACATCAAATATAATTCTGTGCTGATTTTGTCAGCATGTGTTCTTTATAATTATGCCACAACGAAACAGCTACTGCTGACATGCGAATGAAATTTCAAAATTAGAACAAAAACAACCTGTATATAAAATCCGACGAAACAGTACCAAATAAACGAAATCAAGGTTTTTACATATTACAATTCCAAGAAAAAAAATGTGCTGGTTTTGTCAACATGTGTCCTTTATAATTATGCCACAGCAAAAAAATACTACTGACATGCGAATGAATTTAGGACAGGAACAACCTGTATACAAAATTCGACGAAACAGTACTATGTAAACGAAATCAAAGTTGCCATGTACTGTCTGTCACGAATGAAAGCAGAGATTACATTTCCTGTTTGATATAATATGCCATCAATAATCAAAACTACCCGTCCTTGGTCACCTTGTGACCATAAAAGCGATTTTGTAATTAATTCAGAGGGGACTAACAATTGATTCCTTCGTACACCTTGTATCGCTTTTTAATCCTGGTTTTGAGCGGAATTTCTGGTCAAGACATATCTTCTTAAATGACTGAAACCTGGATTGCTACTCTCACCTTGAATATTGCTATCATATTGCTCAATACAAGCAAGCATGGAAGTATATCTACGAGGTCTTTTTGCTGATTTCCTGTCACCGGAAGTGGTATCGCGTATAAGCAATTTTGTACCCTCGAAGTGTGAGAGATGTACAAATGTATGGAACGCCCAGCAACGAAGATCAGAGGGCGACGAACCACACTTTATATTCTGGTCCGCATGCAACGTGTGTTGGAGAATATTATGTACGGAATGTGTTTGTGTAACTTGTTCCACTTGTGGGAGATGCTCTAGCTTAACGAGTTTCACTGAATTTGGTGGTGGAATGAATTACGGTGACTTCTGCGATGAATGTATACGTGATGATTGGGATTATCAATATCCGGACTTTATCGACTATGATGAGCTGGAGTTCTAATGATTTTGTTCTAATGAATTTTATGGTGTAAACTATGGCGACTACTGCAATGGATGCACTCGTAATGACTGGGAATATGAACATCCGGATTCTATCGATTGACGGCGCGGAAGAAGAAAAACTACAATCCCATGCCATACGTTTAGGGGGAGAGTGGAAGAGACTGATATCATCTCGCAGGCCTTCAAGAGAATGGTGACAGCGAATCGACCATAGGTATACCGGAGATTTTTTACTTCACTAAGTTGTTCAGCAGCTTGATGGATGAATTGCGTTTTTGTGTTAACTCTATTTAGAATACATCAAGTTACGCTCGAAGAAGTAGAAGACTATAAGGTTGTATTAAGGTAGTAAGTTTATACACACTCGTTGCATTAAAAACTTGTGGTGCGTCTTGTACGGCTCTGTGTGACGGTTGAACTGAAAGGTCAGCTATAAAATACAAATTCATCTGTTATTACATAAAATTCGATGAAAAATTGATCGAAATGATTAATTCGCATACGGCCATGGGTGCGAATATAAGTATCCTGGCGCGACCTCTCCACGGCAGAGCCAGCTCCCGCTAGCTCTTGCCTATCTACTGCCACCAACTTGAATGTGCTGGTGCCGATGCGTAAGAGATATTATTGCTACTACCGTAATGACGATATTAAATGAATATACATCAATACTGTTGTTTTTACTTTAACAATAAGCTCAATATTATTGTAAACCTATATATCCCCTAGATAAGGTTATCCAAATTGTTTATAACACCCCGTATCGATCGAATGTCGTAAACCCAGGTATATATACAATTTTTGTTAGTTTTTCTTTTCTACACAAGAACAGTCTTACGCATCAACTATCGCATAGCATACAACGTTCATTAGTAGTGATACCCTTTTCATATGCAATCAACAACTGTGTATATACATCAAACTCTTATTTAATTGTGTATACTATAAACGGTGTCTTATCAAGGGATCTTCAATGAGTCATCACTTTTCTATCGTATATTTTTTCCAGAAAATCCAAAGCAGTGTCGTAAATAGATTGAACCCCTTTTCCCTACAACCAACGGGTACAACATTTACGACATCATGTTTCAAATTTAATTTGCATCGTCGGAAACTCGGCATACCCTATAGGTCACAACCCAACCAGCCTTCTGGTAGTATTTGGATACACGTGCTAAAATAAATATCAAGTTCTGTAGCAGTGTATCATTTTGCGATCAATCAATTCAGGGAAATAGAGATAGGCGTACACGTTGCTTGCCAATCCCAATACTATCGCCTGTGAGCGTATCTAGATGTTGCTTTAATAGTATACAATAAACACTCTGCATATAAGTGCTTGTCCCTTAATATATTTACATAACATACCTATCATACAAAACGTACAACGTACCCTATCAATATGACGAAAACCAAATCACAACGCAATCGCAAGGCCGTTGCCATGCAGCAGGAGAAAGAACAGAAGGCCATTACGCAGGCTAAGAAAGTGTTAGATGAGAAGGTTATAGCTGAGACCACAGCATCTCTTGCACCTGGGGTGAAGCAAAGTGTAGTTAGTGAACTCAATAAGAAGTGGACAAATAAGCAGAGGGTATTGATCTTCTCATCGAGAGGCACTAGTTTCCGAGCCAGACATCTGCTGACGGACCTGAGGGATCTGACACCGCACAGCAAGCACGATGTTAAGCTGGACAGGTGAGTGTGTGTTTTTGTGGTCGCTATAGAATATGTATGTGATAGTAATGCGGATTATCAATTTGTAATCATGTTTATGGGCTGATTCTGCTGATGTGAATATTCACTCGCTACAGCATGTACGTTGAACGGAGCTCTAAACAAATGGTACGTGTTCTACATGTGCTTCTTGTAGATGTGATGGTGGGTACAGATGTGCTATTTTTCTGACAGATACATATGTACTCATGTAATGTTACTTTCGAAAGGATGTACATTGCACTTGTATATATATATATATATATATATATATATATTGTTGGCTGTGGACGTGGGTGTATGTGTGGGTATATATATCTAATATTGTTGGCTGAGGACGTGGGTGTATGTGTGGGTATATATATCTAATATTGTTGGCTGTGGGCGTGGGTCTGCGTGTGGGTATATATATATATATATATGCGTGTGGATGTATATGCGTGTGTTTATATATATATATATGTGGATGCAGGTGTATGTATATGTATATATATGTAAATAAATGTATTTATACATGTTTATATTTATTTATATATTCATGTATGTGTAATTTATATATGAATATATATATATATATACATATATATATATATATATATATGTGTGTGTGTATGTGTGTATATTTATATATTTATATATGTATATGTATATATATATATATATATAGCTTTGTGCATGTTATGAGATTGGATTTTCGCTCTTATCTATAAGTTTCATACAGATGATTTTGAGTATTTAGGGAAGCATGTGCATACATCTCGAGAGAAGTTATGTTTACATTTTTAGTAGTGAAGTATATGCGGCGTACATGCGTATATGTATTGTAAAGTTGTAGCGAGTGGTGAGTACAGATATACATATGTGCATATACCTGTGCAGTCTCACATAAAGGCGAATGATTGCTAATTTCGTGCTGATGAATGGGGCTTCTAACACTTACATAGATTTCCAAATAGAGTACGTATATGCACTAGGTGGTAATATGTATGCTTGCCACGCATGTTTAGCAATGTGTGATTATTCTGTGACTGTACGTTGCAACCTACACGTACTTTGCCTAATTGGGGGAATATTTGTACCTTTGTGTACTTCCTGGTATCGGCAACCGATCTTTTTAATTCGAGATTTTGTAAACGTTTAGTTGGGTGTTTGCTAAATGGTCTCATGGTCTGGTACTGGCCCACACCGACTCCAGACTACGAGCAACAGAATGGACTGTTTTAGAAGAACAGTATGCTTCTGTGTAGCACGCTCAATGCGTTTTATCCCGTCGATATTGGATTGATGTATATGTGCATGTATATGTATTTGCATATCTATATGTATTTACTTATCTATATGTATGTGTATCGGGAACGCTTCTTCCGCACGGTTGTAGTTCTACTATGGCTCTTTGTAATTTTACTGTTCGTCCTCAATCTATATAGCTCGTTTACATGAAATTACCGAGCATGCATATCTATGCGTACATGTTCAATATAAATAGAAGTAATAGTGTATGCATGACTGCCATTCTATATCTCAGTCTGTGTATTACGTCCGCCCTACAGAAAGGACCAGCTGAGCATTGTCAACGAGGTGTGCGAGCTCAAGAATTGCAACAACTGTGTCTTCCTAGAGATGAAGAAGAAGCAAGATTTGTACATGTGGCTGTCCAAGACCCCCAACGGTCCCTCTGCGAAGTTTCTGGTGGAGAACGTACACACTATGAGTGAACTAAAGCTGACCGGAAATTGTCTCAAGGTAAGACCGCCTTTTCTATACATGTTGAGTGTTTGTGCGAATAGATGCACCTCTATTGCACGCACAGAGCTCGATAAGAACACTGTTAACGGTATAAACAGCAAGATGGCGCAGCTACCCCTTTACTGCTTCTAATCTCTGGCATCCTTGGTACATATAGGGCTCGAGACCCATTCTATCGTTCGACAAGAACTTTGATAACGAACCGCATTGGACGCTGCTCAAAGAGCTTTTGCTGCACTCGTTCGGCACACCGTACCATCACCCCAAGAGCAAACCGTTTGTGGATCGTGTACTTAGTTTCTCCATCGCTGACGGTCGTATTTGGTTCAGGAATTATCAGGTACTGTCTCAAGTGATTGACTTCACTGTTGCCTTTTTGTGTTCGTTTTGATTAGCCTTCACTCTACCACTGTCATTTAAACAGAGTACCCATGCTCTGAGTACGGAATGGAATAGTGTTCATGAAAGTACAATATGTACACATGATCCCAAAGAACATGAAGCGGTGCTAATTAGACCATTTCAATCCAACCTTTTTGTGTCTAGTGCTGTGATACGTCGCGAACTTTTGATGCACTTCCGTTCTATATGTATACTTACCGAGTTAGTGTCTACCTGATGAATGCCAATCGCCGCAGCCACGTATTTATCCTCTTCATATCTTAGATCATCAAAACTATGGGACCCAAACGCACCACGGACACCTCTCTCGTTGAGATTGGTCCTCGATTCTGCATCCAACCCATCCGAGTTTTCAGTGGGAGTTTTGGTGGACAGACGCTGTATGAGAACCCTGAATATAGATCACCTAATGAGGTATGTAAGCATGAATCCCATCCTGGCACTGCTTCCTCCTGATAACTCCTGGTGCTGTACGAATAGGCCCACTTCAGGGTGGGTCCCTTGTTTATAGCAACTTGAGTTATGGGTTACCTGCATACTAGTTCCAGCTTAGTTTGTTTAATTGTAAGTGCTTTTTAATGTGTTTTGCAATAAAATGCATAGGAGCGATGATTGCCTCACAGATATGGATACGGATATCTGATGTATATACCCACATCATCAGAGGTATTTTCTCTTCAACTCATGTCTCTCATGTCGCATTAACATACATACAGCTTCGATCAGAGATAAAGAATGCCCATAGCGAGAAATACAAACTGAGGCAAAATGCACAGGCCAAGTACGATGAGAAGGTGGCCACGTTCGATATGCCCGAAGACCCTCTTGACGATATTTTCAAGGCTTAGAAAATACACATGTTGGAATAGGCCACTGGTCCATATTCTCAACATATAAATAAATATAGTAAAAGATCACAGCTTGCTGTTTGGAGTTGTTGCGTATGCCTCATTGTTTGTCGGACATTTTGTTCGACGTCGGAAACGACACAATCTTTTTTAAGTAAGAGACTCAATTCTAGAATTAATATGCACGTAGATGCTGAAACGCCCTGATCTGCCGTGTCAAAGAGGACCGGGAAGGCCCTCGACGCGCCAAAATGGGTGTTGAGCATAGAATGTCTGCTGTGAAAGTGATATCATTTGCAAATGACCGTGCTGGATGTGGAGCTCGTTCCATTGGACAGTTTATGAGCTTTATCAGCCAGGTATCTACACTGACTCAGAGTTTGAGCAACAGTATATTCAGGCAGCGATTTTGAGCCTAAATACCGATGAGGGAAAATATAAAAAATGTCTGTCGAATAGTTGATGTGTCTGGTGAATTGGTGAGAACACTTAACTCAAAAATCAAGAGCAGCTTGTAGTATTCTGTGCACACGACGGGTGCTTTTGAGTACACACATCATACAAAATGAATGATTCCTAACTTTAAATAGCAAATAACCTCCTTCAATGAAATGGAATAACGAAGCATTTTCAAAATGCACTAATATACTTATTCGGGGGGGAAGAAAAGTCAAAGTTTATGTACTTCAGATTTAAAATATACGTAGAACAAAACAAAAGGTCTTCTACCACGTATAATACACTCGGAACTTGGAGCTCTCAGGATTTCAGCCAGTTACATTGCTAGTGTACTTCCAATTAGAATTAGTGTACTTCCACTTGAGGTTCGTAAATAAAAGGTTATCAGAGATCTCAGCATTCGTCAAAGATCTTATCGGTCTATACATCTATTAGGCCAGGGGAAGGGGCAGACTTGTGTGTCGTGCGGAAAATAGCCCCACATAATCACATGAGAGCACTATTTTATTCTGTTTAATATCTAATCGACCCGACCAAACGTTGTGTTTATTTCTGTACAAAGCTTTCGGAGCCACAAAAACTAAATTGTATCAAATAGTTGGCGAAACTGTCAAGCCTTCATAGTGAGCCTAGTGTGCGATAACACACGAAATTTGGTCAGCAGGAGATTCCGGAATTCTTATAGTTGTGCACTTAAATATCATTTCAATACAAATCTTCCTCCCTCTTTATGGCGCCAGCAGTGTTCACAAAATAAAGAAAGAAGAGTGATGAGTCAAGGAAACGAGTTGAGAAATTGAAGATGTTCATTTATTGTATTTTTATCTCGCAAGAGATTTGACAATATCAGAGTACTTCCTGTACATGTCAGTGCGTGAAAATAAACTATATGAAATAGAGTGTAAATCAACTCAGTGCATTTGAAAATTCGGGGATATTTCCAAGCCATCACAGAAAGGAGATGAGTCGAGGGAACGAGGTTGAAAATTGAGGGTGTTCATACGTTAATTTATTGTGACGCACTACCGATAGTTGATTGAGTTCCTTGAACCACTCTCAAAAGTTGATTGCGTTTCTTGACTCATTTCTAAGAGTTGCTAAAGATCTTAGCTCGATAAAGATCTTAACTCACTCTTTGAGAGTTGGTGAAGTATCTTAACTCACTCCTGAGAGTTGGGAAAGTATCTTAATTCACTCCCGAGACTCAAAGTTCCTTAACATACTCCTGAGGGTGGATTCCGTTTTGTAACCGCAGCAGTTGTTCTTAGCCGTAGCAATCTATAAAAATGCAGTAGTGCTCTTATGTAAGTAGCGGCTTATGCTGAAGAGCATTATACTAGCAGCGTGAAAACAAGTAGCACAGAAGTCGAATTATATTAGCATCGAAGTGTTGTCTTCTGCATAAGGTTCCTCATATTGTCCATATGAATTTTCACCCTGGCCAACTCAAGTAATTGAACATTAGCTCAAACACAGATATTAAACAATTGTATGTACTGAAATGAAGGTATATACACTTTAAAGTCTTAAAAACGTAGTATTATAAGCAAAATAGGACCAAAAGTCGTAGTGTAAAAATAATTAGCATTCAACTTGGGACTTAGCTTAAAACCTATTATGGGATAATACTATTTACTACACATACAACTTCATATATTCTACTTTATCCCTGACAGCCAACACTCCATTGCGTTGCTCCATCGAATGCACTCGACGAATATCTGGTTTTAAAAAATATGGGATAGTACAATAAAGCTGCTTTCGTAGCGTCGAGATAATGTTGGGAGTGTGGGTCGATGGTTTTATCAAATTACCATTTCCACGTAAATGCTTTATGTCGTTTCATCTGGGCGTCAGCGTCGCTAGGAACACAAAGGCGGACAAAACTGGTGGAACTCCCACTGTGATTTGGTTGAGAAACCGGTTTGGACGTGGGATACCAAAGGAAGTGATGGCGATTGAGGAGCGGTGGGGCGTTCCAGTAATTTTCAAATACTGATTGGGATGGGTTGCCGTTAGGAAAAACTGCCCGGAAGAAGAGCTATACTAGAGTTATGTCATCTATTTCGTGGAGAGTTTTGTCCGGCATCACTTTCGTCAAAAAGTGTGCGGGTACTGGCGGCTGCAGTAGGGGCTGAGAAGCTGGCACGGTCGGGATTTTTTGGGAGCTCGGTTTGGCGGGTTTGCCCACTTTTGAGCAGTAGCTGGAAGGCTCACTGCTGCTATTGGGCGCTACGGCTTTAGCTGGACAACACCGTGCTTTATTAATCATAACACCTTTGAACGTCATCGATTTCATTTATTTATATATCTATGTGAAAACACACCAAGTTTTAGCCAAGACAGCAAAGGGTTGGTACTTATGTGCCAACCGAGTCTCTCTCAATGGACATAAACCCTAAAGCCCTAGGTGATATGGTTTTTGGAAAGTCATGTTTATCATTTATAAATGAAAGCGTGAGTGTTAGAGTGCAATGTGATAGACTCAAATAAAGTGCAAATGTATGTCTTCCAATGTGATAGACTCAAATAAAGTGCAAATGTATGTCTTCATTTGTTTGTGCTAGTGGTCAGCCGCTTGGGCTGGCCAGGGTGAAACGCAGATGGTCAGTAGGAGCAATTTTTTGCAGTACACTTTAAAACTCCGATGCCATTTCATTTCGACTTCTCTGCAACTTAGCCTCACACTGATCACACGCTGCCTTTCCGCATAGGTTGTGACTCACATAGGGACGCTGCTATTTTTATATTGTCGCGGTTAACAAACTTAGTCAACTCTCGGGAGCGAGTTAAGAAACTTAACCATCTCTTAGAAGTCGTTTACGTATTCAGAAGTAAGTTAAGTAACTTAAATTGCTTTCGGGAGTATGCTAACTTTGATGATTTCTATAAGTCAAAGAGGGTTTCTTGCTGTAAAATCTGGACTGAAACCTGTAGTCTCGCAGTGAGCTTGGAAGTTCTTCCAAACGTTTTTTTTTTTTGCATTTCTTCCGTACTTTTTTTCACACTAACATTTTCAAACTAAACAAGTAAATGAATATTATGTCACTGGTACTGATTGTCGTTCCAGATATCCTATTAGCGTAGGAATATTTTCCTAAAACAGTCGTATGATTGGTATGTAGTATACTACATGAGAGACTACAGTAGCAGGCGTATTTATATATACGTTAATAACGTTTTACGTCGTCAGCCCGAGAGTAATTTGGGACTTGTACCCAAATTAATATTAGTATAGGTGGGTCAGCCTGAGAGAACGTAAGAGTAATATGAGACTTCTTCTCAGATTATTCTATTCATAGAATACGGGCCACCGGCTAGCCGAGAGCCGAGGCCCGAGACTGAGTGTAGTATCAGAGAATATGATATATTTATTTCTAGAAAATATATCCGAGTGCTAAAGTGTTCTGCATAAGGTTTCTCATACTGATCATAAAGTTTTTACCCTGGCCAACCCAAGTGGTTGTACACTAGTACAAACACCATCAGTATATAACTGAGGGTGAGATCATAAATAAATTCATTCGAATGCACCATACTTTAGATACACTAGCACTTTACTATTAGTCCCCCACACCGCACGCTAACAATAACACCGCATGCTAACACTACAACTCATATTTACATAGTCATATAGTCCAATAAGAAGTATCATGAGCCATGGCAAATGATCAGTGAATACATGCTCATCATTCACTTCTCTGAGATTATTCAGATATAGTCGACCGCACTGAAGGTCTGGTCCTAAGACTCCGTAGTCTATTATAGAGACATCCTGGCTAGTCCAAGAATCTGGCTGATCGCACATGTACCCAGTCTTATGGCTCCGGAGTATGACAGGACAGAATGAGTTCTCTCATCAAGGTTCAGGTGTATTGCAGGTGTATTGTACTACTGCTACTACAACCCCCATAGTCGTCGAATTCGGCGATCATCAAATTCGTCCGGATTTGAAGACTCAAAACTGCAGTAGTCTAGACTCAAGAAATGGTGATGGCCTGATGTATGGCGTTTCACTTCGCCAGCTGGCTATCACGTCCCAGTCGGCTGTTAGCAAAACAGTAGGCCTTCTTGAAGAAGGTTAGAGCTATTTTAGAATTAAGGATACAAATAGTAGTGGCAAAATCAATAAAGTGACTCTCATCATCAATCGTGAAACGTCATTACGTGCAGACTACAATACCATATGTTCATACATTGTAACATACATACTTGTCATTTTTGAAATAAATAATATTATTCCTACGTGCACGCCCCGTAACATTTAGAACCGCATTCCAATGGCGGAAAGCGCCATTGCATGCACCAAAATTGCGCTGAGCAGGCACACTAGTCCGGAACGCTGTGACCACTAATTGCGTATGTTCGTCATCCTCCTTCACAAATTGGGAGAAGTAGCCATTCAATAGCCAAATGATGTAGACGCAATCGTGCCCATGGGTCGGCAATCTTTACGGCCAATCGATGGAATGTAATACTCAATATTCTTCAGGTGGACGCGATATCTTTGTTGAGTGTGTGCCTCGTCATAGATAACGTGCATGACTGCTACGTGAGCCAACACTGTGGCTGGCCCAAGCCCGTCCTTAGCAAATTTGTGTGCCAGCACTGCACCGGGGTATACCAATCCTCCCTCTCGATCTCAATATGGGCATCGATCCTTTATTTGTCCACCGAGAGCTCCTGTGCGGCCCTGGCCTTGGCGACCGCAGCTACTGTTTGTTCGTCACGAATAACTTGTACTTGTCTGAGAGAGCCCATGGATGCCGCACACCCAAGGGCCTCGTCAAGAATTTTCGACAAGTAAATCTGTGTGGTAGGGGTAAAACTGACTTTTTTTCAGGGTATAGGGTTTTTATAGTCAGCAACAAATTTGGTGACCATGGTCCGCCATTGGTGCGTTTTAACCAGTACTTGATAGTACGGGCAAGGACCTCTATTGTTCCGTTGCTTTCTGACTCGCCCGTAGACACCGGGTGGATGCGAGCATTGTGTGCCTTGACATATGGCTCAAATTCGTCGCAGATAAAGGCGCTGGCTTTATCTATGATGTACGTGGTCTGTACGTGGCTTTTGTGTGGTAATAACTGTTAGTTGCAATGAAAAAAATCAATCAGAGCCGCCGCTGGCTTTATTTACAATGTACGTTTGTACGTGGCCCCTGGACAATAATTGTCAGTTGCAAAAATCAATCAGAGCCGCCGCTGTATTCTCCGACTGGTGGAGAGGTTGTTCGAAGCCCGGAGTATACATCCATTCTGTGCTAAAATGATAAATATGAAATTATCAGCATCAATATGAACCGAAAGGTAGTCAAGGTTGACTTCCTGACCCATAGTAGATGGGCGGTCAGGTTGTTGTAATCGTGTTATTCCTTTGGATGGTACTGCGAATGCGACCGTGACAGTTGTAATTGGGGGGTGGTGGCTGCGTAAAGGTGACTGACGTGTTTGCTAACACTAGTAGCTTATTCATACTATCATGGAATCGGGAAAGATAGTCGTCGAATACAGACAGTGAGGGGCCCCGGTACGTAGTACATGTCTATGCGAACCTCATTGATACACTTTATCCTACGCGTCCACGCTGATGATATACCGATGGCGAATGTAGATAAGAAAATCACTGTGCTCCGGAAGAACCGGTGGCACATGAAAACTACCTTCTGTATTGCCAACCTGATCGCCAGTGTTTCATATGAAGTTGCGTCGTAGTTGAGCTGGGCATCATTGTGTTTGCTGGAGATAAAGATCATCGGGTAAGGGTGTGCAAACTCTCCCAAAGTGATCCCCGTGTCCCTGGGAAGGGTTGGTAAACATGACATATCCGGTGCTGGAAGCTCTGGTCGTGTCCGACGCAAGGTTTTCACAGATGATATAGACTGTATCGTCGTGTTCGTTACGGTAGTGATGTGGGGGTGAAGTCAATATTTGGTCGATGACCAGTACGGGTTCATTGGTGCTGTCTCGCAGACCAGAACTTGGTCCGAAACCTGCTGCGCCTAAGTAGGGATAGCAGTATGGTCGGATAACAATTGGGCGTGTTTGAGCGGGCGATCAGAAGGAAGCAATGCGTGCAGGGTTTCATGGGAAGCCACTGACCCGTCAATCAACATTTGATCACTCTTCGCGGTCGGCTAGTACTTTGACGATGAAAGTGTCTTGGTATTGTAACATTTACACTTGTACGCGCTGTAGTCACCGTTTGTGCAATGGTGTAGCTGCCACTTGAGAAAAATTTCAGGAGGTATCTCAACTATGGGGCTTAAACACTGTTCTCTAGCTTCGATACCTTCCCTGCACTGAAGAACTGTCGTCGGTTACTCCCTCAAGGAGTGCTAACCGTGGGACTTGAACGAAAGCGCCAGCGCTCACCCACGATTACTTGCGTCGACTGTAGCTACAATGCACTGGTAAAAGGTAAGAGCATGCCACCTGGTGGACTGTCTCTCGCCGGAAAATTGCCTCTTTTCGTACCTGGTCCGCGAGGATTGCTTGTGGACAGAGATATTTAGGATCGGATCTGAAGACCGGACCAGAGAACCGGACCTAGGGGATATTTGAGGACTGAACCAGAGGACCGGACCGATTAGTGGAATAGAGAATTTAATGGTTTAGAAGTGATGACTCATCCGATAAGATAAGAGACAGGTCTTTTCACATAGCTCGATGATAGTAAAAGTCTCGTTCTACATAGGATCGTGATTAATGAATACCCAATGGCACTTCCGACTGAGTTCACTTATTTCAGACTTAACACTCCTTACTAAGTGTTACTTGGTTTGACCACACGCTGCTCTATCGGCGAAACCTAGAACATATATCGACCGTCATGTAACCTCTGCGAGGAGAGAGACTAGTTCCTGGCGATTAGATGGTCGAAGATGATCAATCAGGGTTTGAGCTCTGCTTTGCAGGATCGCCGAGGTGTTGTATATTTCTTTGCGAACGAAGAAAACTATTACTACATTGAATAATAAACTCAGCTGGTGCTTGGAGGGCTGTAGCTGGGTGTTTTTAGCTATGCAAATTCGGACAAAGCAGCACTGACAGAGTGGCTTGGCAAAGTTGTTGCTTGTGCGCCATATTGCCGTCATCTAGGTAGGCTTTGAAAGCTTTTATAATGGCAAACATGGTGTCCATGAAATGCTGCAAGTCATAACATCCGTTCTGTACCCCTTCTTAAAGAGAGCGTGGTTGATGGAACTGTCATCCACTGTTGTGTACGTAAGACACTTTCTCGAGTCGGGGTAGAGTGGTTATTGGTGGTAGGAGACCACTAGGTTACATTCAGCTTGTATAACTGCATTGAGAGAATGTTTGGTCAAATCACTCTCGCAAGATAGGCGATATAGTACCTTGTTGATATCAACATAACTGATAGTAATTCTGTATCCGGACTCATCCATAGGTTGCTTTCTAGGGTTCTTCCATATCGTGCGCACAGAATTTGTCACCCATTTCCGTCTACCCGTGAAATAAAATTCAGTAACCTTCTCTGTCTCTACTACCGGTAATAACGGGTCGTCGGTACGACATATTTGGCGTGAAGGTTGTGCCCCTTTCTTCAACATTAGCTTAACGGCAACGTCGTTTAAATACTTCTACTACTCCTTATTAACCGCTGCCCCGTTGTAAAATTCACACTGTAAGTCGAATTCCTCTGTTTACTTATTTAGGATCTTCCGGCGACATCCAAGATGCTAAAAGTTGTATTCTGGCGGTTTGTCTGGACCTGTGGGCCGTAAATCCGTGAGGTATCAATGTTAGCGATAACCTCTGGTCATCTGGGAACCAAGAACCCGACCGGGTAGCTTATACGCGGATGCTGTAATTGGGAAAGGGGTGGCTGTTGTGTGCGATCCCATATTGTGCCGATGAGATTCGTCTGCATCTGGTATTGCTTGATACAATAACTAACAACGTCAAGGGTATTTTCTTGTATCTTTTTTTGAGAGACTACAGGTCTCAGGCCAGATTTTACAGCAAGAAACCATCTTTGATTTATGGAAGTCATCAGAGTCAGCTCACTCCTGAGAGCTAAGTCATCAGAGTTAGCTCACTCCGGAGAGCTAATCAAGTTGCTCAAATTACTCTCAAGAGTTGAGTTATCACTTAACCGACTTCCGAGAGCAGATTAAGTTTCTCAACCGATTCACGAGAGTGGATTAAGCCTGTCAACCGCAACATTCTAATAATAGCTGCGGTTCTATGTGAGTCACAACCTATGCGGAAAGGCATCATGTGATCAGCGTGAGATCTAGTTGCAGAGAAGTTGAAATAGATAAGCATCGAAGTGTTAAAGTGTTCCGCATAAGATTTCTCATACTGACCATATGAGGTTTTACCCTGGCCAGCCCAAGCGGCTGAACACTAGCACAAACACCTTAAGTATAAAACCAAAGGTGAGGTCAGAAATAAATATATACATTTGCACTTTATTTAAAGTCTACTACATTGTACTCTAACAACTTATCAGGTCACTCTGATTTCGCGCTATCAATATGCCTACTGTGAACTCGAAGGATATTAAGACCACCACTATTCTCGAATCCAAGGTCGACTGTCTTCCTTGGAAAACCCAGACAATTCTATTCGTGAATTGTGAAGGAATCCGAACAATATTGACCGATCCTACCCCGTCTAGAGGCAACCGATGGACACCCGAGGAAATCGCTGATGTAAACTTCGATGGATCTTTCTATGTTTTAAACTATGTTATATAAACTAAAATACAATTTAAGTCAGTTAGGATTTAGCAGTGGTAGCTTATGTAAGATTAATCAGAACTGCCTCTTGGTAAGAGACTTAATATCCTCGATCACACAGGACGTACCTCTAGCTGTTTTTTATTAAATAATTTTCACCAGAAGTACTAAGTGTTCATGACCACTTGCCTAATTTGTAAATAGACATAAGAACGTAAGTCAAGTTAATACATTGGCTACTATAAATAAAGTTCCATCTGAAGAAAAGTTAAAAAAAGAAAAAGACCTATTGGATTTTGGAGATTGGCGGGAAGACCAATACCTGTAAGTAGTAGTTCAGAGATTATAAAATTTAGTTTATAATATCCTACATCTACTAATGTCTCAAATAGGTCCAAGTAGATGAGTCATACCAAATACTCAGGCTATTGGAGCCATCAAAGTGAATTTAGAACACTTTGGAAATATTGGAAAAAGAGCTTGTACTAAATTATTTAAAATACAAATAAAAACCAATGTATCATCTCAATTGATCTTGATATTTCAGACTGGCCGGAGGCCGTATTTCTACATTGGAAATATTGGAAAAGATATTTGTATTTAATTATTTTAAATACAATTAAAAACCAATATGTTATCTCATTTGATCTTGATATTTTAGACTGACCGGAGACCGTATTTCTACACTGAGGCATATCAGATTATCAACCACACCTTATCTCCACTGCTGCAAACGGAGATCAGCCAATTCATTGATAAGCCGTGCGAAGCTTTTGCCGCACTGAAACGCAAGTTTGAAGCCCTGACTGAGGATGATATCCAGACATTAGAAGGAAAACTGAACCGCATCACGCAAGAACGGAACGAATCTTACGCCAGCCTTATCAGTCGACTCAACAGGGCATATGTGAAATTCATAAACGCCGGAGGTACGAAGTCTAACAACAGCCTATGCGCTATTCTACGGCAGGCTGTGGACGACGAGAATCAGACTTACCTTAAATGATGGCCATGTCGTATGATGAGTTCACCACGTATCTCATCTCAAACAAGGAACGACAGCACGAACCTACTACAGAACCTCTCGAGTTAGTTTTCGTGGACATGATAGGACCGTTCGTAACGTCAATAGGATCCAACACTCACTCTGTATCAATCATAGTCGATTTTTCTAGTATGGCCAAAGAGTATCCGATCCGTGATCTGAAAGCGGCAAAAATTTTAGATGATATGATACACACCTTTGATGAATGGTACATCTTAAGTCATCGCCGAGTTCGGTGCATACAAATGGATCGAGGCTCACAGTTTACAGCAAACGTAACGAGGCGCATGATTGCGTATATGTGATACTGCTCGAGGTACGCACCTACGGCCACGCCACAATACCATGGCAAGGTAAAGAGACTCCATAGTACACTGGTCCCTAGAATGCTTGCACAACTGAAGTATGCACATCTACCGACTACTATGTGGGCTGAATCACTAATTCAAACTACCAACATATACAATGCTATACCCACCAACGAATTGGATCCATCAAAGTGAATTTAGAACACTTTGTAAATATCGGAAAAAGAATTTGTATTAAAATATTTTAAATACAAATAAAAACCAATATGTTATCTCATTTGATCTTGATATTTTAGACTGATCGGAGGCCGTATTTCTATATTGCAACGGTGTCAAGAAGGAGAATTGAGTGTCCTCCACTATAGGCATAGCTGCTGGTGCCAGTCGACAGCTATCATACGAGACTCGGCTGTTTCCATGTCTCGAAGATTTTTGTGTAGCATCTCGACATTGGCATGAGTTTCTACGTATGTTGTGAATTGCTGTGTCATTCTCTAAAATTCTGCCGTGTCAGTTGTCACGATGTGCAAGGGAAGTTTTATAAAGATGGTACAACCATCAACATGCTTACACCACAATTTGAAAATCTGTCGTGACTGTGTGGCGTTTCCTCTATAATTTAACTGCACCTTGCGCATCAATTCATCGTAGAGTTTCCATTCTTCATTGGTTTGCATTGATATACAAAGGCATGGTAAGCCCTGTTTTGATGCCACATAGTCATGTTCATAAATCGCTGGGCAATTTTTCTCTTTGAGATTATTTTCCACAGATCATATGTAAAACCTCTTCTTCGAAATGGTGGCCTAGATATGCTATTCCACCATTTATACAGTCACCTTTTGGGCGATACACTCACCTGGTAATGTATACAGCATACCAGGATTTCGCAGATCATGGATACCTTCATACAGATAAATATTGAAAGCTTCACTGCTCAATTCTGTGAATGTCATAGCACAATTGTCAACAGTTTGTAGATCAAAATGACTTACGTCTGGCGCCTCGTTACGCTCAATATCCTGTTTGTCGTTCAGTTTCATACGGAAGTACGTCGCACAATGCACTACTGATGATTCCATAATCAAACTTACGTGATACTGTTTGGTGTACCGTAGTCAACTCAACACTGTTTGTAACGCGAGCGTGTCACGTCCAACACTTCAACCCATCAGTAATCGTGGCATAACAGCAATATAGATACGTAACCGTTCACAATAGTAATCAATTCTTCCTCAAACTCTTTTCGATCATTCTCATTAAATAGTGGTTCTATAGTTTTTGCATCAAGCTTATCTTTAAATTCTACATAGACGGTTATCACACGCTCGTGAAGTAGCCGTGGTGCTCGTATATATCTGTGCACAAGTTTTGTAGTTGTCGTTTCGTATGTTTTGTCTTGTTTGTGAGGTACTTTGGAAATAACTGCACAATCGCTGCGTTGTCAACAAAGATCGCATCCCGGAAGACCTGCCAGAACTTCCAATGGTAACTGTAAATATCGGTCTCTTAAGGCGGTATAAACGTCTTAGAGCTACTAAACGTAATAAAATCTTAGTCTTTTAATAAGTTTTTTAAGTATACGAATTTTAGTCTGGTAATAAAGTTAGGTATGCCTCATAGAAATCAGCAATACTCTGGGGGATTGTAAGGCTGAGACATTGCCTATATATCATCCTCCCAGTACTGATTTCGCCGAAGGGATTTTATTTATGTTTTCGTTATCGTTATCGTCGAAACTAGTATTACTTGTTTCGTCGCACGAAATAGTACAACTAGTAAAATCCTATCTTTAGAAAAAAGAAAAAAGAAAAAAAAATACCCTTGGTGTCCTTAGTTATTGTCTTAACCAATAACTGGCCACTTATCAAGAATCACCGACTTGCCATCATCAGACTGGCACATCTGGTTGGCTGAGCGGAGGTCAAACTAGGTAACCATTAAGGGTCCCTAGAAACCTATGTTCGGTTGAGCCATCTCGCTACCGAAGTATTCAGATGTATATTTTGGAGTGTTTATCTAGGTCTCTTAATAGACC
>LUCW03000393.1:37500-42500 GCA_001586965.3 Sphaeroforma sirkka | reverse complement strand
CGAAGTTTCCTATATCGCATGTTACGACCTTCCGATATCGTGTGGTATGTGACGTAGGCCTTTATGTCAGAGTTTTGCCACGCGCTCTTGAGTTGACTATCTTCAGATGATTTGTCACGGATTGAATGTCGTTTAAAATGTGATGCGGCAATCCATGTTGTGACGGGTTATAGAGATCATGATGGCGGACGATGATAGCGATTTCTCCATTGTGTGGTGGGTGCAAGCTGCTGCGTACCGTTCTAACTCTTTTCTCACCAGGACGATACAGTTTTCATTAGCCAGCACTTGTTCTTGTGTGCAATTGATATTCAAATATACATGTATTATTTGTCGATACCCCTATCACAGGGGTACCAAAATTTCTCCGAAGGCGACTATGATGAGGCCCGCATCCAGTTTGGATATGCATTCGATTTCTGTTCGCGACAGTTTCCGAAAAATGTACAACTTATACTTGTGTATTTGATTCCCTTGAATCTGCTCAAGGTAAGCGTCTCATTCTGTGCGTGACGGAGAATCAATGTGAAAGTGCGACCCTCTAGGACGAAAATTTCTGTACACTTTTAGTATATTAAAACGCCAGCCTCCTATCCAGTAGGCGCTTGCAGGAAAAACAAGTACACTTTGCCTACCGTGGGTGCCCCACACGGACTGTTGTGCTTTAGTCTTTGCAGGAGCTGACTGTTGTTTTGCGCATCTAAAAGTATTATTGAATGATATGTATTATTAAATGATACGCTGAATGATGAAATCCCATCAGATCAGTCGTTTGATTCAAATAAAATCTGAGAGTTTTAGTAACCCGCCTTCATTAATTACCATCGGCAGGGCATATCACCCACAGACAGTCTACTGAAGCTCTACAAGCTGGATCAATATAAAAATATTGCCCGTGCATTGAAAGCAGGTGATGTCAAGGCGTTCAACACAGCACTCGAGGATCAAGAACTCTTCTTAGAAGAAAGGGACTTATTCTTATTGATGGAGAGGCTCAAGACCCTCACGTATCGCAACCTTCTCCGAAAAGTGTATGTAAGATATTTTATGGTTGCTCCGAGCGGACGTCCATTGTGCATATAAACCCAGAACCCACGACTGGCTCTACAGACCAAGACGTGGAATCAGCGGTGCAATTTGACCCTCGTCTTTAACCTTCTCACATCATGCTCTATTGAAGTTAGCCTAAGTGTTGACAAACAGCATTTCTCCAATATGTGATCATTTAGGTGGCTGATTAAGGTCAAGGAGTGTCAGCGGACAGGTAATCCTTTTAACGGCCGGATCAGGCTGAAAGAGTTCCAAGTTGCTCTTCAATACGTGCATTGCAACTGCTCATTCGAAGAGGTGGAATGTATTGTGGCTGTTCTTGTTTTCAAGGTGTGTGCTACTTACTTACCATATAGTGGAATGTATTGTAGCTGTTCTTGTCTTCAAAGTGTGTACTACTTGCTTACCATACAACTGCTCATTTGAAGAAGTACAATATATTGTAGCTGTTCTTGTTTTCAAGGTGTGTAGTACTTGCTTACCATACAACTGTTCATTTGAAGAAGTACAATATATTGTAGCTGTTTTTGTTTTCAAGGTGTGTGCTACTTGCTTACCATATTTGCTGTCAAGATATTATGATGGCAGGCGGGTACACCTTCATTGTTTTTTTGGGCGCATATCGTGATTTTGGGTATCGTTGCGCTGTCTGTGGGTTCGGACGACTGTTGGTATAGTCCGGTGTTGTAGTCTCTCAACACAAATTGACCATCGTTGTCAATTTTGCAGAAATTCGTGAAGGGTTACATATCTCACGGTCACAAACTATTGGTCGTCAGTAAGAAAGCAGAAGATGATACATTTCCTTCCATCGGCGATTGCGACTGCTAGTTGACTGCTAGTGTGGGTGCGAATAGCTCTTGGGCAGTCTATGACAGAGAGCAAAACGACAAGGTTGACAACTGGAACAGCATTTGGACAGCTGAGTTACGTTCGTCGGTTGGAGAACATTGCAATGACTTCAAAATGCTTATATAATGTTGGCTGCCTGTGCTTATATGGTGTTGGCTGCCTATGCTTACATGGTGCTAGCGCCTATGGTATATTTATTATTCGTGAGTTGGAGAGAGAGTTCGCGGTGGGAAAACTAACAAATCAGATGAGAGGCTGTAACGTGTAGTTGTAATAGAATATAAGCTTCTATCGATTTGCAGATGTTTGTCACTTGACGAATGCGACACTCCTGAAATGCATAGGTGTTGTCAGGGTGACTGTGCGGAGACGTTGAACATTTGTCAGCTTGCTGAATATATGCGAGTTTGCTTTGGTTTAGCATCTACGGTACTACGCAACTCGTCCTGATGGCTGTTGCAGTACGCTGCAGTATTGGTGGGGTATTGTACTGAGCCTACTGTGATAATAATCAAACAGCTACTCTGACAGATGGGTGATTGTGGTAGTACCTCATCACACACAAGCATTTTTTTTCTTGGAAATATCGTTGCGCTCGAACTGTGCACACAATGAAAACCGCAAACGGTTGAAGATGGCGAAAATGCATTGAATACAAGTATAAAACCTCAGGTATATTCATACGAGGGATCGACAGCATTTATATATATATATTTATATATATATACCATGCATCTGGATCTAAAACCTCAGGTATATTCATATGAGGGATTGACATATATATACTATGCATTTGTAAGATGACGTCGCGGTTGAACCTTGCACTCAGTGTTTCGTCAGCAAGTGGGTGTTAGGCAATTTCGTATGGTATGCAGCCAGTTCATGTTACCCCAAGTAACTAGCCGGACAGAGATCAAAGGAGAGTGTATGCCACAATTCCGAATCCGTAGTTGTCAGGTGACGAATCACGAGCCAGCAGTTTCTTTGCAACCGCTCGTTTCTGCGACCCCGACATGCGATCATTTGAAGCTCAATCTGAGCCCCTTTGTCTAGGTCCGATTTTTGCTGTCGAATGTAAGACTGCTGTATAGGACGGACGCGGAAACTACCCTGCTCTTACTGAAATTGTGTACGAAAGATAAAGGAGTTGTTTATTTTAACAAAAAGTAAAGCCAGGGACAAGAGTCATTCTGTACCCCAACCTCCGTAAGGTATATCACACAATCTCCGCTCTTAGGTGTGCCCATCTTCACCTCCAAATCAGTCGATGCACTAACGAATGCAAACTATAGATTGCCGTATAAAACGATATGCGTGGTACATCCCACCTAACTCGCAGCAAGCTCCATATCCAAATCATTTAGAACTCAAGCGTACAGCACGCAGGTGCCGTCTTCAGTTCCATTTGTAGGATCCATCAGAAACCTGCCGTCGCACTCGGATGCATCGTGTCCGATACGTATAACTGACTGTTAATGTACCTTTTTTTAAATTTTTTTATATGTAACTTGGGACGGTTAGAATACTTGATCTGGATATGAATAGAAATGACAAGGATAAACTCGACGGTATGAATTGACACAAGAATTGTCACAGCTTACAGATTCGCATTAAAATCTCTTTTTCTGCGTCGCATACATACACTGGCATACGCAATCCACGATCTTACCTCTACCAACTCCAGGCCGAATACCCTTATACACTACTTCAAACTGATACTGGCCCGAACAAATCACAAGCGTTGAACCACAACAAATGTGCGTTCGCAGTCAATACAGTCAATGTTCTAGGCCATGAGCACAGAAGGCAGACAGCCAGTCCAACAGCAAACGAATGGCGTCGTAAGTTTTGGCCATGGTAAGGTCTTCTGTAGCCCCAGAGTAGAGCCACATACACACACGGAGCACTCAGACATTTAACAAAAGTCAAAACACACCTATTTCAACCCAGATCAATTCGCGCGTTTTTAACAAATCAGGCAACGAGTGGAGTTTCGAGAGTGCCCATCGAGTCAATTGACATGCGGTGTCTTATTCACCCACTGTTTCCCAAGCTGGATTCAGGATAATGACGTTGAACATGATGTAAGGTGGATTCAGGTTATGTAACGGTGAACATGATGTATGATGGATTCAGAATAATTAACGTTGAACAATATGTATGCTGGGCTTATTCCGTTCTCAGCTAAAGGAGAGCAAAGCAATTCACAGATCGCGGCAAGGCAAAAAACAAAAAAGAAGAAAAATTACAACACTGGGGTCTCATGTATGCGTGTGTTGCCTCTATCCTTGTTCGTTGCTATGAGACTCAACAGACAGTAGTCTTAGTTGTGCAACGTTTTGCGCTAGTAAACTCTCGTTAGAATCGGTACGTACATGTGTACGAGTTCCGTGTACGTTGAGCTACTACAACTATGTGTCGTGTACGTTAATAATTGGCTGATTTGGCTATATCTGTATGGAGTTGGCCTTCGACCAATGCCTATTAAATAGATGCCGAGATTGAGTGCCTATCTCATCAAATGCCATGGCGTAAAGCAAACTTAGCAAATAGGTTAAGATAATTACTAAACTCTTATATTAATGGTCTTTGACAAATCATTCCTGAAAATAGATAAGCAACTTGATGGAACTTTTGGCATTTAAACCATATCCTTCTGTTATAGTTTGTTTATAGAAGAAACGCTGTGTATACCCCGAGACAAAACGACAATAGCTCAAAGTACCGTTTGGGAATCAATACTGTCTCGTAACACCAACTATTAATTAATAGGTCATACAATTCATACAATATCTACACCTGTACACGTTGCTTAATCACTTAAGCACTAAAGACCGCATAACGGCACTTGCCACTGCAAAGAACGGCCGTGTTCCCGGGATAGGGCAGAGCTTGTGTCTGCCAGAAAAGGTTTGTGAAGAATGGCGTAGGATACACATGACGTAACAAGTTGCACCCGTCTTAAGTGGATAAGTGAGTTTTATGGACGTGCACAGACCAGATACCAATAGTAAGAGCAGTGTGACATCGACGAGGAGTGAGAAAGCTTGATCACAGACATCACCGAGGGGTATCGCCATTGCAGAAGAAAGTGAGTA
>LUCW03000393.1:0-32500 GCA_001586965.3 Sphaeroforma sirkka | reverse complement strand
TATATATATATATATATATATATATATATATATACACATACACATCACACACACACATCAATAATATAATATATATATATATATATATATATATATATATATATATATATATATATATATATATACATTAATATATATATATATATGTATGTATGTATATATATATATATATATATAATATACATACATACATACACGCATACGTACACACAACACACACACGCACACGCACATCACACACACGCACGCACGCACATCATCATCATTATATATATATATATATGTAATATATGCGTATACACACATAAATATAAATATATATATACATGCTACATATACATACATACACACACACACACGCACGCACACGCACGCACGCGCAACACACATCAATACACATATATATATATATATATATATGTCTTTTATATATAAAAATACATATGTATATGTGTATATAATCTATATATATATATATATCTATATATATATATATATATATATATATATATATATATATATATATATATATGGGATATATGAATATATATATACATATAAATATGTTTATATACACACACGCACACGCACACACACACACACACACACATATATATATATATATAGATATTCACACACACACACACACACACACACACACACACACACACACACACACACACACACACACACACACACACACACACACACACACACACACACACACACACACACACACACACACACACACACACACACACACACACACACACACACACACACACATATATATATATATATATATCTTGGTCATGATTGATTATATTTTCACCCAACTATGCCGGCATCAAGCAACTTTTAGAAGTATGTTGTCCGTCTCTTTGCGTGTGTCTCTAAATGTTATTCACATGTGAGTGGATATTCGTGAGAACTAAATACACTCCAATCGAATTGGGGAGCAATTCAGAGTTGTGCGTTTGAATGTCTTCGTAAAAGGGTTAGGGTTTGGGTCAATGAGACCTCGCTCATGACAAGACACCTGGCATGATTAGTAGTAGGACGTTCTGGTGAACGGATATGGACGGCAAATTATTCGTGTAGTCAATAACACCATCACTGTGCACGGGTGTATACTCACGTGCCACATACTGAAGCTGAATCGCCTGCCCAGTTCAAATGACAGTCGTGCAATGTATTGCGTACAAATAGGTTGCCGTAGCATTGCAGCGTTCTACAAATAGCATGGGATGTTGACGCCGATAGTATATTTGAACACTTGCGTGAGCGACGGAACTATAGTCCATAAAGGAATAAATTTCATGTGTGTTAAATTAGCACAACGGTTTGATCAAATTTTTTATATTCTATATATAAAAATATATATATGTATTTTAAATGCACACACACACACACACACACATCATCACATCACATATATATATGTATATATATATATATATATATACATATATATACATATACATACATGCATATTACACACATACATACATACATACATACATGTATTATTATATACATATATATATATAATATGTATATATATATATATATATATATATATATATATATATTATGGCATGCATACATGCATACATATACACACACATACATACATATATATATACATATATATGTATATATATTATATATATAATATTATATTATATATAATATTATATATATATATATATTACATATACATATATTATTACATAGATATATATGCGTAATATACATTATACATTATATATTATTAATATATAATAATATATATTACATACTGTACGCCACATACATACACACACGTGCATAAGGATGCATACATACATGGATACATAAATCACATGGGATAAAATGCATATAGATGCGTACATACGTGGTGTGATACGTACGTGTATTACATGTATTATTATTACATAATGCATACATGCATTGCGTACATACATACACACGTACGTTACGTACATGTTACGTACGTACATACATTACATTGCATACATACATACATATATACGTACATGCATACATACGTACGTACATATTTACGTTGCATACATACATACGCTACATACGTACATACATACATACATACATACATACGTACATACTTACATACCTACACACAAACACAGACATACACACACACATATATATGCATATACACACACACACACACACACACACATCATCACACACACACACACACACACACACACACACACACACACACACACACACACACACACAATCAAACACACACACACATATTATGTATATATATATATATGTTATATATATATATATATATATATATATATATATATATACATACATACATACATGCGTATATATATATAAGTATATATGTATCCCGATCGCTAATATACATGTATCATATATATCGTAGATACACCCATGTGTATGAGCGGGGTGGTTCTCCCCACCGAGGTGATCCTGAAAGTTCTGGGATATCTCAAGTACCGAACCTTGCTCGAGTGTAAGCTGGTATGCCGTGCACTAAGTGCCGTGGCCAGTGACCCTATACTATACAAGCGCGTGCCACATGATAGGACGGGTACCAGCAGCACCCAAGAGTTTCTTCAGGTTTGTGAGCTTGGCTTGTTCTGCGCCGGTGTTCGGAATACTTTGATGGCTGGATCAGAAGTGATACGCACGGTGTTTGAGAGTGGGTGGGGCGTGTTGTGTACCTTGGTATGCGTAAGTTACTAGTATACATCATCGACCTGCATCTATGCACTCACCCGCATCGCAGGAGAACGCGACAGTCAGCTTGTGGAGTCTGCGATCAGTGTGTCACGGTTGAAGGCGCCTATGAAATGTGGTCTCATTGTTTCTACGCCCACTTGATGTGTATGGGCATGCGTGCATACCTTTTACAAGGCAATTGTGATATCCTTAGATTTACAAATCTTCTGCTTCTCATATCACGAGTTCTGCGATGTGTGCGTGGGATGACCGATGGATTGATACTCAATAATTAATCAGATTGTACAATGAGCGAACTGTATTCGTACTATGACATGTATATATATATATATACACACACACATACACACACACACACACACACACACACACACACACATATATATATATATATATATACACACACACACACACATATATAATATATATATATATATATATATATATATATATATATATATATATATATATATATATATATATATATATATATATATATATATATATATATATATATATATATATATATATATATATATATATATATTTATGTGCTGATAGTAGTTCAACAATCTGAATTAAAACATAATATTCTTATGTGTGAAATTGTATGTTCATCGCATACGTCCAAAGCACACCCTAACTGTATCCCTCGAATAGCATTGCGCAAGTATGTATGTATATTACCAGTGCATCAGCACGCCAGAAACATATACATGTGAGGTCCGAGGATATGTATGTACACATGCCCACAACAAGTCAAGCTTAAACCATACCACCATACCATAATCAACTCCTTTCACAACACTTAGGCCCGTAATACGGGGGAGACTGTTTCGTACTTGCGCACCGTGCCTTATTTGGAAATATGGGAGGTGCCCAAACTGTTTTCTGTTGACACTGATGAAGTGTTCGGTGCGATAGCAGGTAGGTAGCCCATAGCGTTGCTATGGGAACCATTAGAATCACTGGGCAGGCTTTATATGACGAACAACAGTATGTATAGTGGCGTTTATACACATTGTTTGGGTATCAGGACAGTCTGATTAGCACACACTACAAGCGTCTGTTGACGCCGTGGACACCACTGAGGGCCAACTGATGAGGCGCGTGAGCTCTGAGGAGAGTGGGGCATATAACGAGAGTGCCCACTCGTCTGTTTAGTGCGTACTGGGCGACTGGGTCACTGTGCATACGGCTGGCACGTGTGTGAGGTGTACGATTCTACTCAAGTTATAACCGCACGTGCTAGTGGTAAAACGAAGCGCTTGGTTGGTCCGTAGGTGGAGTGTGGATCTGTCGCAACGTGAGGGAGCGTTAGACGGAGCATATGTTATTTGTAGTACTTGTTAGTGTACTTACTATATATGTGGAGTAATTGCCTTTATTTAGAATGCTTGCTAGTTATTGAACGGCGTGGGTCTTACGTACTACTTATAAGTACGTACTACCTATTGCACGGTGTGGACATGTCTTACGTACTACTTATTTAAAGTACGTACTACCTATTGAACGGTGTGGACATGTTTTACGTACTACTTAATTTAAAGTACGTACTACCTATTGAACGGTGTGGACATGTTTTACGTACTACTTATTTAAAGTACATACTACCTATTGAATGGTGTGGACATGTCGTACGTACTATTATCTAAAGTACGTACTACTTATTGAACGATGCAGGCTTGTCATGCCTTGCTACATTGGTAAGGTGTTTCTCCGCACTGGACAGTACTCTCAACAACGTGCAGTCGTGGAACTACTAGTGAATAAATGACAACCCCCACACTACAACTGATAAAACGACAACCCACACGTGCCTGTCCACGTGTGTGTGTACAGTTTGCCTGTTCACCTTAGTATATAATAGTATCGTTGCTGTAGCCGTGCCGCTGTGTGGGAGCGGCACACATCTGCATATACAAGCTAAAGGCATGTTAGCTATAGGCATGTTGGTTTGCCATAGCGCTGATAGCATGTGCATGTCTTATATTTCTCGTGCACAGATACACTTAATCCTTATCTGGTGGTTTCTTGCACCCTGCACCCGTATTTTGGGTGCCGGGTGTAGCAGCCGTGTGGGTTACAGAGATTACACATGCAGACGCAACGTATTTCTATACACCTTGTGCGTCCCGTTGTTGTTATGCCTGCAGAAGCGGTACCGAATCTGAGAAAAATAGATCTGAGACACAACACGTGTATGGACGCGGATCAGGTGGACGCACTCTGCCATCGGCTGCCCATCCGCGCCGTTGCCATGGCGACCTACCTACCCATCGATGTCAGCCAGCTCACAGAGCTGCGCATATCGGACGAGGTCAGCACGCTCCCTACGCTGTCATCGGACACACTCGAGATCGTCTCTGCAAGGTTTACGCATTCAGGTAAGCAACTGGTGTGCCACTACATACACACTCTACTCAGCCGCACGGGCACGGTACTATTCTTGTTGCACGATGGGTTGTCATACACCTGACACCATTTCAACTGACACGTGGGAGGGTAGTACAGGGCCCTGTGGTCACATCTGCCTACGTCCAACATGATACACTGGCTAGAGTACCACGCAAGGGTCTCATATCCAGCAACAACCCCTTGCGCCGCTGTGTGTGGGCGGGTGTACTTGTTAGAGGGGACAGCTCACATGTCGTGTGCCCTCCAGCGAGTGCACGGGTATGTGCGTTTGAGACGTTCACACCTTTCCAGGGCAAATATAGGCCCAAAAAAGACCCATCTAGTTGAATGGAAGGCAGCTATGACCAATTCGCCAATGTCCCAGCTGCACCTCCAGCTAACACATCCCCCTCACACCCTGGTTGCAGTACAAGGGTTGCTCGATAATTGTCCATGTCAAGCTTCACCTCAGGCTAGCTCATCCCTCTGATGCTCTGGTTGCAGTACAAGGATTGCTCGATAATTGTTCACGCCTAGCCTCACCTAAGGCTAACACATTCTACAAGGTTTTCTCGATAATTGTCCACGCCTAGCCTCATCTCAGGCTGATACATCTCCCATATGCCCTGGTTGCAGTACAAGGTTTGCTCGGCAATTGTTCACACCTAGCCGCATCTGCGGCCAACACATCCCCTCATGCTCTGGTTGGAGTGCAAGGCTTGTTCGATAATTGTCCATGCCTAGCCTCACCTATGGCTAAACATCCCCTTCCTGCCCTACTTGCAGTACAAGGCTTGCTCGATAATTGTCCACGCCTGTGCGAGCTACGGCTGCCGGGGGTGCAGCTGAATGAGCGCCTGTGGTCCACTTCTCTGCGCACATTGGGCGTCTGCGACATTACAGAGGAGAGGGCGTTGGAGCTTTGTCCTAATCTACACACGCTGCATCTGAGGTGGGTCTTGTGTTATATCTGGTATTGACCTGTTTGTGCACATGTCATCTGGGCTGTTCCATTTATACCCATCTTGTCTGCATATGCACCCCGTATCCTTTTTTCAGGTGTATGTATATGAGGGGTTATCTGAGGTGAATCGGCTTTACGCATGTCTGGTAATGACCCGCTTGTGCACAGTTTATCTGGGCTGTCCCATATATACCCGTCTTGTCTGCATATGCACCCCGTAACCTTTTTTTCGGGTGCATGGATATGAGGGTTTGTGATAATACATATTGTGTATACACACTTCGGAAGGCTCGTATCAGATAAACTTTTTAACCACTATTGTACCTAACCACTATTACTATTATTATGATTCACCCACCCACTGAGCAGCACTTTAAGTACAGTTGACTACTAATGTACCCAACCACTATTACTATTATTATGATTCACCCACTCACTGAGCAGCACCTGAAGCAATGTACAGTTCACCACTAATGTACCTAACCACTGTTACTATTATTATGATTCACCCACCCACTTAGCAGCACCTTAAGCAATGTACAGTTGACTACTAATATACCTAATCACTATTACTATTATTATGATTCACCCACGCACTGAGCAGCACCTTGAGCAATGTGCGCTTGGCCAGTGATAGTGTGGTATGTCTACACTTACGCACACTCCAACACACGGGAACGTCCAATAACCTCAGCGGTGTTCTGAGGCTGAAACGGCTGTGCGCAGCAAAGTTAAGCACTTCCCTCCACTCGCCCACTTTGGAGGAACTCTATATCGAGGACGGGTATGTCTGTGCATGTTTGTTGGTGTGTGCGTGCATGTGTGTGTGTGTGTGCATGTGCATTAATATATATATATATATATATATATATATATATATCATATATAATCTATATATATATATATATATATATATACATATCATCATCATCATCATCATCATCATCATCATATATATATATGAATATCATATCATATATATATATATATATATATATATATATGTGTGCATGTATGTATGTATATATGTATGTATGTATATATATGTGTGTGTATGTTTATATGTATTTATGTATGTATATATATATGTATGAATGTATTTATGTATATATGTATATATGTATTTATGTATGTATGTCTGTATGTATGTTTTCATGTATGTATGTATGTATGTATGTTTATATTAGTGTATATTTCTATATATATATATATATATATATATACATAATGTATACACGTACACCCCCTAGAAATAATCCGGGTGAAGACAGTGCATCGCATCTAATGGCTTTACAGCACTGTACTCGTCAGTGTGCGCGTACGACAGACTATAGTCGTAGACCTACACTAGTACAACTAATACTAAAAAGAATCATCCTGAGGGAACAAAGTGCTTTTTGTGCTCTGCTATAGGAGCCTCTCATTCCGTACGTATCGGAAGTGATATAGGTTTTTAACGTTTATCGGTATTGTGTACTTCCTATCTGTGTGTGAATGGCCTTACTCGTCCACCATCCGACTGTGGTGTCTTGCCATGTGAACCACAAGGCTGCCGTTCCGGTCTGTCATGGAAAACGTATTGTTGACTAACAACCATGTTGAGCTGTTCCGGCGGGGAAACCGGATCGCTGACTAATAACCGTTTGAGTTGTACCTTCAGAGGTGGTACCTAGTACTGAACGCCCCTCCACTCACCTCTCCCAAACACAACCCTAAACCCTAAACCCTAAACCCTAACTCCTCGTGCCATCATGCACAGTACCAACTTCCAATTGATCGGCTGCCGCTTGCCGCAGCTGCGCAAGCTGGTGTCCAGTGACATTGTGCGGCCGAGTGCTCTGCCTATGAGTCTGCAGTACCTCGCGTTCAGACACAGTAACCTCGGTGTCTTGGGTAGTTTGTGGGCCCGTTTGCCCACACTTCGTAACCTAACTACTCTGGACTGTGCGATGTTCAAAATAGGTATGTATATAAGTACAACGGTCCTAGTGTATTTATGTCCCGGTTCACTTTCAGGCATGCGTATACAACGGTCCTAGTGTATGTATGTCCTGTTTCACTTTTAGGTATGCGTATACAACGGTCCTATTGTATGTATGTCCTGGTGCACTTTTAGGTATGCGTATACAACGGTCTTAGTGTATGTATGTCCTGGTGCACTTTTAGGCATGCGTATAAAACGGTCTTAGTGTATGTATGTCCTGGTGCACTCTTAGGCATGCGTATATATCGGTCCTAGTGTATGTATTATGTCCTGGCTCACTTTTACGTATGCGTATACAACGGTCCTAGTGTATGTATGTCCCGGTTCACTTTTTTAGGCATGCGTATACAACGGTCCTAGTGTATGTATGTCCTGGTTCACTTTTAGGCATGCGTATATAACGGTCCTAATGTATGTATGTCCTGGTGCACTTTTAGGCATGCGTATACAACGGTCCTATTGTATGTATGTCCCGGTTCACTTTTAGGCATGCGTATACAACGGACCTAGTGTATGTATGTCCTGGTTCACTTTTAGGCATGTGTGTACAACGGTCCTCATGTATGTATGTCCTGGTGCACTTTTAGGCATGCGTATAAAACGGTCCTAGTGTATGTATGTCCTGGTTCACATTTAGACATGCGTATATAACGGTCCTAGTGTATATATGTCCTGGCTCACTTTTACGTGTGCGTATACAACGGTCCTATTGTATGTATGTCCCGGTTCACTTTTAGGCATGCGTATACAACGGTCCTAGTGTATGTATGTCCTGTTTCACTTTTAGGCATGTGTGTACAACGGTCCTAATGTATGCATGTTCTGGTGCACTTTTAGGCATGCGTATACAACGGTCCTAGTGTATGTATGTCCTGGTTCACTTTTAGGTATGCGTATACAACGGTCCTATTGTATGTATGTCCTGGTTCACTTTTAGGTATGCGTATACAACGGTCTTAGTGTATGTATGTCCTGTTTCACTTTTAGGCATGCGTATAAAACGGTCCTAGTGTATGTATGTCCTGTTTCACTTTGAGGCATGTGTATACAACGGTCCTAATGTATGTATGTCCTGGTTCACTTTTAGGGAGGCGTATACAACGGTCCTAGTGTATGTATGTCCCGGTTTACTTTTAGGCATGTGTATACAACGGTCCTAGAGTACGTATGTCTTGTTCCACTTTTAGCTATTCGTATACAACGGTCCTATTGTATGTATGTCCCGGTTCACTTTTAGGCATGCGTATACAACGGTCCTAGTGTATGTATGTCCTGGTTCACTTTTAGGCATGTGTATATAACGGTCCTAATGTATGTATGTCCTGGTGCACTTTTAGGTATACGTATGTAACGGTCCTAGTGTATGTATGTCCTGGTTCACTTTTAGGCATGTGTATATAACGGTCCTAATGTATGTATGTCCCGGTTCACTTTCAGGCATGCGTATACAACGGTCCTAGTGTATGTATGTCCTGTTTCACTTTTAGGTATGCGTATACAACGGTCCTAGTGTATGTATGTTCTGTTTCACTTTTAGGCATGCGTATATAACGGTCCTAATGTATGTATGTCCTGGTGCACTTTTAGGCATGCGTATATATCGGTCCTAGTGTATGTATTATGTCCTGGCTCACTTTTACGTATGCGTATACAACGGTCCTAGTGTATGTATGTCCCGGTTCACTTTTAGGCATGCGTATACAACGGTCCTAGTGTATGTATGTCCTGGTTCACTTTTAGGCATGTGTATACAACGGTCCTAATGTATGTATGTTCTGGTGCACTTTTAGGCATGCGTATATAACGGTCCTAGTGTATGTATGTCCTGGCTCACTTTTACGTATGCGTATACAACGGTCCTATTGTATGTATGTCCCTGTTCATTTTTAGGTATGCGTATACAACGGTCTTATTGTATGTATACCCTGGTTCACTTTTAGGCATGCGTATACAACGGTCCTAGTGTATATATGTCCTGTTTCACTTCTAGGCATGTGTATACAACTGTCCTAGTGTATGTATGTCCCGGTTCACTTTTAGGCATTTGTATACAACGGTCCTAGTGTATGTATGTCCTAGGTCACTTTTAGGCATGCGTATACAACGGTCCTATTGTATGTATGTCCTGGTTCACTTTTAGGCAGGCGTATACAACGGTCCTAGTGTATGTATGTCCCGGTTTACTTTTAGGCATGCGTATACAAAGGTCCTTGTGTATGTATGTCCCGGTTCACTTTCAGGCATGCGTATACAAAGGTCCTAGTGTATGTATGTCCCGGTTCACATTTAGGCATGCTTATACAACGGTCCTAGTGTAAGTATGTCCCAGTTCACTTTTAGGTATGCGTATACAACAGTCCTAGTGTATGTATGTCCCGGTGCATTGTTTACGGCTTGGAATATCCAATATATATATCGTGTTCAGGTGCTGCACTCTGGGTGTTCTGGTAGTGTGTGGACACGGTTGCCTACACGTCGCAATCTGACGCCCTCGGACAGTACAGAGTCTAAATCAATAGGCATGTTTGTTTGTGTGTGTGCCCAACGCATATCTACGTCTCAGTGAGCACTCGCTCTTGGTCGTGGGTTTTAGGGTTCTAGGGTAAAAAAAAACCTAGGATCCGTTCGTATACAGGCCTGCCAATCTGAGCGTCCTGGGTACTTATGAGCAAGCTTACCTGCTCTTAAATTCCGTAATGTCACTCCAAAGTTTTCTTTATCACCATCCTATATCATTCTTATCGTACATACACCCATAAGGTATAGCACCGTACACTCTCGCTGAACCTCTCATATCACCAACTGTTTATATTTCCTCATTCTATATACATGTGTCAGATTCATATCGTATATACACCCGTCAGGCGCAATCCCTTCATATCTCTCAGCCTCACAAATCATCAACCGGGCTTATACAATGGACCTTTCTGTGTGCGAAAAAGTAGAATAGATATGTTTACGTCGTAGATATTGTACACAAGTACGCATGTACACATGTACACATGTACTCATGTTCATATATACATGTACTTAAGTACACATGTACGTTTATTTACGCTATCACATATCATGTCATTTCACATATACCTATCAGGTACCATCACATCCCCGTCGCTGCGTAAGTTGAGATTGAATTGCTTCGCGAACGCGCAAAACTTGCGGGCCACAGTAATTGCATGTCCACAATTGAAGTACGTATTTCTGCACGGAAGAAACCCTTGGATGGCTAAAAATAGAGACAGGTATGAGCGTATATATATTTTTATATATATATATATATATATAAGTATATATATATATATATATATATAGTCCTCGCTGGGGGGTACGCTCTCTGTATACGGTAAGGCGTTTGTGTGGATAATGGTTAGTAAGTTCTATCTGTAGTATGGTTATATAAAATATCCTTCTCTGTACCTTGTCTGATGTGAAGGCTACATATATATATATATATGTATATATACATAAATATATATATATATGTATATATACATAAATATATATATGTATGAATATATTGTATTTATCTGAATAAATACTTAAAACATGATTTTAATGTCTATAACGTATACGCATATATTTATAAATCCATATGCAATACATGCACTGAATGGGCATCGGACAGTTACCACACCAGTATGAGGTAGACAGCATACCAGATCTAGCTATGAGTACGATATAGGGGCACATTTGCGAACACATACCCATTCACTGTGTAGCCTCTCACCCAAACGTTCAGGTTCATTGTTGCAGTACAAACCAGTCCCGTACGATTGAATTTCAAGTTATTATATTACTTTTATACTCAGTGCAGAACGGTGCATATGTTGTCTGCTGTGCAGTTCTGTTGAAAGAAGAAGCGTATTGATAGTGGCAGAGGGTAAATGCATTGAAGTCACGCATATATATGAATATTACAACACTCATGGATATGAATCAAAGTCAACTTACAATTGAGACACTCACAATATATATTATTGAGTCACTCATATATATATAATGAACATATCATGTATTTATGTATGTACATCGCACACGTGGTCGCCTAGCAACGCGTCGCCTAGCAATTACCGGCCATAACCGGATCACACCGCACCGTACCCACGCAGATCCGAGGACTCTATCCCTTGCGACAAAATTTGGAGCGACTACCAGAGTTTGGCACTGGGTATTGACTTGCTGGTGCTGAGAGAATACGGACCACCACCCCCAGCACTACAAGCACTGATGTGTGCAGGAAAAGTGGTCTATGCCGAGTAACACGCATACGCACATGTCTGCTACGACCTGGATAAAGCACAAGGGGTGCGTGTATGTTACTTGATGACATGGCGTATGACCACACGTGTGTTGAGAGAGTACCCACCATCCAACCACTACGTAAAGTAGGACACGGTACAGAAGATTATCGGACAGAGACGGATGAGTGACAAGGTCAGGGTATCTGGTGCAGGGTGCTTCTGGGGTTAACAGGTCATGGATAGGAATAGAGCAGCACAGGATGGGTGCACGAACTACGCTGCGTTCGATTTCAAGGATACCTGTGGTGAGGGCACAAACCACCCATAGCAACAATCCAGAGGGCTGTAGCTGTGATAGTATATATATGTATATATAAAGAAGTGGGCACACGACCTACTCACCACCGCAATTCAGAGGGCTGTAGCTGTGATAGTATATATATATATATATATATATGTGTGTCGTACAAAGACAAACAAACCACCACCCTTAATGCAACGCAGTGATTGAGACGATGATATATATATATATGAAATACATAATACATACATACATACATACATATATATATATATATATATATATATATATATATATATATATACATATATATATATATATATATATATTATATATAATATATGCAACATACATACATGCATCACACACACATCAATGTATATATATGTATCATGTATATATATCAATAATATATGTTATATCCAATGGTATGTTGGTTATAATATATGTATATACATATTGGTAATATTATATGTGTTATGTGTATATGTATGTATGATATAATAATAATGTATACATGTAATAACAATGTACATGTGTACTGCCATACATATGCATGCTAATATAATATTATATGTGTATGATATGGCTGGTTGTATAATATATATATAATGTTAGTATGTGGCCATACATATAATTTGTATGTATTAATATGTATTATATAATAATTATTATTGTATATAATAATATTACAGCAATAATATGTATATTAATATGCTTATGCATGTGCATGTATGTTTAATAACGTGTATGTATTGGCATTGGCATACATATATTGCAATAATAATACATATGTAATATGATGTATACATAATATGTATTATAATTAATAATATGTTAATGCTATAATATATGTACATGTTTATTACAATATAATATGTACACATATGTATGTATACATTATACAAATGATGTGCTTTTAATATACAATGTTTCTCAATTTCATATATACATATATGTATCTATATGCACATATATATGTTTATGTAGTGGGTGATAGTTACTGTATTTATATATATGTATGTATATAATATGTATATAATACATAATATGTATATATATATATATATATATATATATATGTATATAATAATATATAATATATATATATATATATATATATATATATATATATATATATATATATATATATATATATATATATATATATATATATATATATATATATATATATAAAACACACACGCACACGCACGCACACAATACACACACACACGCACACACACACACATATACATATATATATATATATATGTTAATAAGTCTCCGAAGGAGCGAAGCACTAACCGCAGCAATGCGGAGGACTGTAGCTGTGATGGTATATATATTTATATTGTTCCCAAAAGACATGAACGACCAACCGCAGTAATGCAAAGTGCTATAGCTGTGATGGCATATATATAAGGAAGTGTCGCAAACTACCTATCGAACGAATGGGGGCTGAGATGAGTGGTGGAGAGGAGCTGTGGCACTGAGTAGTAAGTATTCACTTGCGTGAAATGGGCTCTACAGCTATACTACCATAGTGGACTGCTACACGACAGAAGCCAACGAGAGGGGCGCTCCGTTTTCTAAACAGGGCATACCACATACTCGGTCTTAGCTATCGAAAGATAGATACTATATATATATATATTAAATATGCATGTGACGACAGTTGAGTTTACCTATACCAGCCACGCGCTGAGACGTATGAGGGGGTGCTTACTCTGTAGCAGAGTGTCGGCGGGGCGGGTATAAGGGAACTGAGACAAAGGCGGCGAGTTAGTCACGTGTGCATGTCCTATTTATCAGCCTCTGGACTAGCAGGACAATTCTCTGGCGGTGGGACCGTGGGCGCGCCACTCTTTCTCAGAGAGAGGATACCTAGCAACCACCGCAGCATGGTATGAGGCAAGACATGTGCTTGCACAGAGAGAGGGGGGTGTATGTAGGAGGTGTTCTACATTGTGTGACAGTGAATTGGAACTCGGTACGATCAAACAAGATGGATGTCAATATACACATAACACCAAGAAAAACAAAACACATATATACATAGGACACCCAGAAAAAAAGAAACACGTATATAAATGAAACACCAAGGAAAACAATACTTATACATATACACATAGGGCACCCCAAAAATAACAATGTACGTATATACATGAAACACCAAGAAAAACAATACACATATACATACATCAAAATAATCAATACACATTACACATAATACTTCAATCTCAAACAAATCTTGGTTGGTATTAAAGGCTCAGATGATACGGTGTACGTTAACTTAATGAAAGTCAGTCATAGCCTACTGGATTTGAATCTGTGTTAAATTTACGTTGTCGAGAGAAACCTTGTTTTCGCTCAGGATCATTAGACAGTCCACAGCCCCTTCCTCACTGGTCATTTGTTTATTTTCAAGATAAATCAACACCCGAACTCAATGGGTGGGGCTGGTGAAGCATCTCGGGTCTATTTGTCACCACGAGAGCCACTTTATATATTGATTGCACCTGAAATTTGATACAATATTTCGATCGTACACAGGTATATATAGATATCGATGTACGTTTCATACCTTTGTATATATATATATGCATATATATATATATATATATATATATATATATATATATATATATATATATATATATATATATATATATATATATATATATATATATATATATATATACATATATATATATATATATATATATATATATATATATATATATATATATATATATATACATATATACATATATATATATATATATATATATATGTGCATATTTCCTGTTGTGCCGTGTTTGTCCGACTGACTCATGTCATGTCGAGCACAGTGTGCGTGGACTCCATCTCACTGCACTCAGGGCCGATGTTAGCCTGCAAGAAACGTGGGGAGTGTCCTTATTCCTTACTATATTATGTGGGTGCGTTTACAACCATTCGATAGTGTGCGCATGGCGAACACAGCTCTCGGTGCACCGACGGAGCTCTAGTCGGGCAATAGTCCTTATCAGCAGCCCGGTTCCATCTCTCCCAACTGTTCCCAAGGAGTAACCGCCGTGGTACCGAACCTCATTTCAGTAGCTGGACCGATCCACCTAACAAAGCCCAGGTTTGTATTTCAGGTGCGACGAGGACCATGCACCCCAGGCGTTCAAATACGCATGATGCATGTCTAGAGTTTACACACAGATCCTTAGCATTAGAGGACATTGCGAGCCATGCCTAGAGTTTACACACCGATCCTGTGCATTAGAGGACATTGTGAGCCATGTCTAGAGTTCACAGACACATTCTTTGTATTTGAGGACATTGTGAGCGTTCAATAAATAAAACAGCCTCGGAAGTGGGACGAGAAGTGGGCGTGTCCCTGGTTTCTGGTTCTCACATAGGTACTCGACGCGAGAAGCCCTATCCTGGCACTCTGGTCTCGACCTCAAGCCAGTGCAATGACTGCTACCTTCGGTGAAACAGACCCAAAACAGTTTATGTATCGCCCATACTAAGAGATGATACGGCGGTGGTCCCAAACCTTTCCTAAGTAGTACTTCCGTATGTTTTTGGCTTCCGCAGACGCCTATCAAGGCCGCTCAGACATCCTACACATATGCAGTCTCCATCGCCAGCTTCAGGGGCTACAGCTCGCAAACCATTCACAGATATTTGTAAATTGGTATAAATATATAGACATACATATTCATATCCATATATCCGTACACCTGTATACATATGAGATATATTCCTATATCATATATATATATATATATATATATATATGAGATATGATACTTATATGTATCTAAGATATATTCTTATATCCATGTACCTATATATATATATATATATTCTTATATCCATATACCTATATTTATATACATATATATATATATATATATCAGACAAGGTACACATGTCCGCTATCGTCATTCTCGCTGTCGCTTCCGCCACTCCCCACCTCCAAACTGGTATGCGGGCCGTCCAATCGCTCGTCTGCATCTATCTTGCCGCCCTTTTCCCTGTCCTTCTCATTGGGCTCTCTCATACCCCGGCTTTTGATTCGTTCGGCAAACGCTACCTCGGCGTGTGCCGCGCTTTTCTCTCCCATATTTGGCAAAGTCCTGTCCAACAGCGTCTCACTGGGCTCTCCCTGCCCTTGCATGCCACTCTCTATACCTTGATCCACATCCGCATCACCAGGCCTAACCGCGTGCACAGGCGCAGCCACATCCTCACACGAGTCAATGCCACTGGCGCTGGTTTCGGAAGGCGCCTGCACACTATCACTGTCTTCGAAGGTACTCAGATCTGGTATATCCGCCGTATCCTCCTCGGTAGAGTCGACCATTGGGTGTGTGTTGTTGAGGTTCGTGTACGTCTCCAGGTCCGGTATACTCTCCTCAGGCCCTGCCACACCCGGGGCAAAGTGATTGGGGTGCGTGTGATGGTGGTAGCTTCCTCGGTCCAGACCGGTACTACCGGCACTATTACGGTACGAAATAGTCCGAGAATCTCTATGACTACCACTGGACATATACACCAGGTTCGACTGAGAATTGGGGGAGGCGGGGTACTTTTTTGTCATGTAGTTCATTTTGCAGTAAGGACAGGACGACTTTTGGAGCAGCCACGGGTCAATGCACTCTTGGTGAAACACGTGGCTGCACGGCAGGCGCCGCAGAAGGTCTCCTTCGGCAAAGTCGTCTATACACACCGCACAACTCGCACAGAAGGAAATCCGCGGGTCTGTAGTGGGCGAAATAATAATAATATTAATAACAATAACATGGCCCGGATGAGATATAGTGAGACAGTTATAAAGGAATATGGGCAAGGTGAGCGGGTGTGTGGGAAAGAGCGTGGCCGGTAGAGTTGCGATAAAGTCTGTCATCTGAGCGCTCAAAACTCCAAATACATTGAATAGTACTATATTGTATTACATTGCATTGGATTATATTATGATGAATAACAATACATTAAAAAACATTACACTGAATAAACGTTACGTTGAATAGCAATACATAAAACAAAACATTGATCAACATAATATTGAATAACGCCCATCATACATGTCGGACGAGCCAAACGTGATAGATGCTCACAGTCTGACTCCACAGTGGTTGCCATTACACCTACACAACATGCCCAGGGACTTCAATGCGTATTTGAGAAGCCCAGGAAATAAGATTGTGCAGGAAATTGGTAAGATCTATATCAAGGTATAGTCATGATTGCGTGAAGAAACCTATATATATATATATATATTTATATATGTATGTATGAACACCTATAGATACGATACAAACTGAGTTGTACCTATATATAAGAACACCTATATATATATATATATATATGATACACCCTTAGCTTCACACTGTATTGATGACATATAAGAATCTAGAAACTGAAAGGTAGGAGTGTCAGCCGTGTACCTTCAGGGTCATCCTTTTCCGTAGGCTTTCGGTAGGTAAATGCCTCTAATTCGTTCAGGCCCTCCTTCCTTAACGCCAGCTGTAACTTCGAGTCATCTATCAAAGTAATACGCCTCCCTCGCTGCCTGCGTCTTTTGTGGATGTGCACGGCAGTGATCACAGTCACCAGAACCACTAGCGCCACAATGCTTGCCACTCCTATAGGGAAGCAATCGATTGATATGAGTGAGGTGGTTATGGTTGATACGGAATGCGTATACCCACAGATTAACAGTCACAGCAGCTGACAACCCAATAGTAACTACATATGCACACCCAACCCATCGCATGCAGCAACAGACATTCGGATATGCACTGGATATATTCACCTACAACTCAATGACATTGGACAAATGCTTTGTTCTCAAAAACGGCCCTTTTTACCATTCCATATCCACCAGCGTCCGCAATGATCAGGAATAGCACAGATAACTTACTTTTTAATCAGTACTACATGCAGTACACATATCCTGGCTACCTCAGGAGTGTTGCATCTCTGACTATCGTTCTTTCCCGCCAAAAACACAGTGTAGTTCTTCAAAAGTGCTGTACTTCCAACTACCTTTCTATCCACATATCCATAAACAGTGCAGGTGTTCAAAAGCGCTGTACTCCTGACTACCGTTCTATTCACATACCCATAAACACAGTGTAGTTGTTCGAAGTTGACACCTGAACGAAGTCTCCTTCGTCGATGATAATGTTACTTAAAGTGACGAACCCCGACGGCAGCCCGCTAAGCCTGTTATAGCTGGCTCGACTCACACTCAATACTGTTATCGGCACATTTGGGACACTTATTAACACAGCTGCGTGAACGTAATGGCAAATGGAATAGATTGGATGAGTGTGTTTGATACCATCGGATAGGTTTCCTACCGTTGTGAAATCGTACAAAAAGTACTGATCACGATAAGCTCATATGGATGTGCAATGAGTTTAACTGATAGTAAGTGAGACATACAAATGCGCGACCAATGTACAAACACACACTCTACTGCTGACAGAAACAGACGATCACATAGTACAATCGAACAAATTGATTCTACAATGGAAAATGATATCAACAATTACGTATGCGGTATCTCATTGCACATGACAAGTTTACATATTAATGGTATGCAAATAAAGAGACACATATAATATAGGTAAAATATAAACGCAAACAGACAAACGAAAGCAGATGTTCATATTTTTTGAAAATACATACACACCCACACCTACACATACATACACAAACACACACACACACACACACACACACACACACACACACACACACACACACACACACACAATATATATATATATATATATATATATATATATATATATATATATATATATATATATATACAATAGACACACCCACCCACCCCAACACACTCTCATACACACACACACACAACACACACACACACAACAAACACGCACACACACACAACACACACAAATATGTGTATATATATTTATATGTATATATTATATATGCATATGTATATACATATATACATATTTATTTATTTATATTATATATATATTATATATATATATACATGCGTGAGAAACATACATACATGCATGCATATATAAAATATACATGCATATATATATATCCATATAAATAAAATAAAATATATGTATGTGTATGAATAATGGATGTGGATGACGTATGTCTATATATCAAACACAGGTTGCGGGGATGCATGCATGTATGTATATATAATATATATATAATAATATATATATATATATATATAGTTGATGATGATATGTGTGTGTGCACATGCATACAACACACACGCGCATTATATCATCAACATATATATATATATATATATATATACATTGTATTACATATATGCACGGATGCATATGTTTACATATTATACGCATATATTGTATGTATATATATATATATATATATATATATATATATATATATATATATTATATATATATATATATATTATATAATATATATGTATATTGTGTGCATACAAATAATGCACACACACACATATACATCATCATACACATATGTATGTATATATATATATATATATATATATATATATATATATATATATATATATAGATGCATATATTCATACATACACACGCATATATACATATATATATTAACATATTCTATTATTGATATACCTTGTTCGAAGTTTCCTATTATTAGGCTTGAGGCCCCCGCAATGAGCGCATTTTGTGCCTTAACTACATACTCACAGCCACCCCTCGACACCAGCGCTGACCACCTCGCTGTGCTATGTACTGGGTATGTAGACTCGTCGTAAACTACATAAGAACAATTTAATGGAATTGAGCAGCTGTATAGTGATGAAGTAAAAGAAATGAGTCGTAATTCGAACAGCTGTCGATTGTTAGATTTTCAAATCACGTTCCTACTTACCATCGCATCCGTCAAAAGGCCCCACATTATATAGCGATGAACCGTTTAGATAGGTGACCACCGTATTCAAGGCATACACTCCCAATATATCCTGAGTTAAATTACTAGCCAAATTTAGACTCGCATCTGGATTCACGTGTATGATCGCCTTGTAAGCTTTTTTCGAACTGTCATAAGTCTCTTGTTCGTCTGCTGATACACCTTCTAAGTATTGTAGTGCTAATAGTGCACACAGAAAAAATATTTTACAGCCTTTGATGTATGCCATAGTGATATGCTTGGTTGATAAATCTATATATACATATAATTTTTATGTTCAAGATTCGGTCCAAGTGTGATCTTGCCAATTTTATCTGTTCATTGACACACTCTCCTATCTTCCATTCCAGGACAGACTTAGACGAGTTGCGATAGACAAGTGATGATAAATATTATAGGCGAAATCGGAGAATCATGCCCGTCCCTTTGATACACAGCAGTTGCTTGCGAGACTATTTCGGAAGATATGCGCCAAAGATGAGCGTTATATGAGCACTATATAGACACCTAGGCGGATAGTATCTTGTTTTGGATGGTGACTACCCATGTACACAGGCCACAAAATCCAGTGCACTGCAGCAATTGCTTTGGTGAAGTGGTCTATTGACAACGCGCACAACAGCAGGAACAAATACAATACTTGAAACCCACACGAGAGAGATGATCAAGATGAAAGTTATTAATATTTGACGAGGGTTCTTAAAAAAATCAAGAATACAGAGAGGTTTTTAGAATTTGAAATTTGAAATGCCCGTGGCATTTATTTTATATTATAATATGACATTTTAATGTATCGGCTTTTCGTATATCGTAGCTCTCTGAGAGTTAGAGCAGAAACTATTTATAGTTATACCTGTTTACCTTTTATTCTTTCAACCGAATATCTGTGTCAGTAAATTCATCATTCAGTACACGAGATTTTTTGAAATTAACGATGGGTATGTAAAATGAGTATATACATAATACCATGAGTTCATGACTGGCATATACGACAACACTATTGGGTAATATTTCGCAGATCAATTTTCAACCCATTTTTCGAGCTAAAGAGGTATTCCTACTGTTTATATTAGTTACTTTCTACTTTCCTGAAAGCTCTATATTTTTTTATATAAAAAAAAGCAAACTACTTTTTTTCTTGTCCACAGAGGTCAGAGAGACAGAGACTCAGAGGTATAGTGACAGTCACAGAGCCACAAGCTCACAGAGTCACAGTCCACAGATGCCACAGGCCCCAAGGCCCTGAGAATCAAGAATGGCCAAGTCAACACTAAAGGGACACGATGGGCAATGGCTAAAGAGTAAAGTAGTAAAGCACCAAGTATCAAGAATCAACAATGGCTGATTAAGTCTCAAGGGACATATTCACATTTAAAAGTTGAAATGGGCAATAGGTAAAGCCCCAAGCCCGCAAGTGCCCAACAGCTGCGCAGCCTGCCAGTGCTGTTCAGGCTTTTTGTATTGTTTTGCGTATAGAGTATGGACGAATGGTGGAGTGGTGGTGCATATTTATTTATTTGCATTTTAAAACGTTATTATTTGTAAAAATGAAATAACGAATGCCAGCCTAAAAAATACAGCGCAGTCTGAGAAATAAGCGTACTTAAATTTACGTTTACCGTGTATCCTTACAAATTTGCAATACATACAGGGGTTCTCACGGCAGAAAAATGAGACATCTATCAAGTGGACAACCCTAACAGTCATATGATTGGCCAATAAGTTTTTGGCTAATCGGACCATATGTTAGGTACATACCATTATTCTCCCCAGGCCAGAAACACCATATTTTTGACGTATTATAGTGAGTATTCGTGCTATCTAACTTTTTATACTTGCGTTCAGTTGCGCTAGTCACGGTTGTACGTGTATATTATAAGCTGTGCGCGTATATTTGATACATTTTGAACAAAGGTGCTTTTGTGATGAAGAAACGAAACGTCTGTTGCTATAACTGCGTGCCTATAATGTATATGATAGAAATAATAAATTTATATATATATATATATGATGATGAGCAGATATATATACGGACGTACGAACAAGTGAATAGAAAAAGCGATAGACATAGAGAAGATTAGGGTATCACAACTATTGCGTACTGCGAAATTACTTCTGGACAAAGACTGGAATTCTCTATTTAACTCTATTTTTTGAATAGAACTATAGTGGTAAAAAAACTCAATCGTTCATGCAAGATAAAAATCACAAAAACACACACACACATATATATATATATATATATATTGTAAATAACAAATAGACATATACTAGTTACGTATACATATACGTATATATGCATACATATATATATATATATATATATATATATCTCTCTCTCTACATATATATATATATAAAATATATCTGCACAGGACACACATATATATATATATATATGTAAAGGATATATATATACATATATATATATCTCTGCATACATATATATGGATATAAATATATATATGTGAGGATGATATATGTATATATATATATATATATATATATATATATATTATAAATAATATACACATACTATTCACATATGCATGTGCGTGCGTTATGTTATATTATATATACATATATATATTATAAATATATGGGACATATACTGTTCATATGCATGTGCGTATGCATGTTATATATATATATATATATATATAATACATATATATATGTATATATACATATGCGACACATATGCGCATATGTGAAAACGTGTGAATATATATAATTTTCTATTTTTAATGTTTGTAATATATGTATATATATATATATATATATATATATATATATATATATATATATATATATATTATATGTATTATTATATATATATATATATATATATATAATATTATATACATTATTTATATATATATATATAATATATATAATATATATATATATCATATATTCACATATGCGTATATATATATATATATATATATATTCATATATGCATATATATGCATATATATATATATATATATATATATATATATATATATATATATATATAGATGGTAAAGCCAAGATGTACATTATTGTGTATTGTTAAGAATAACATGTTCTTTTGACTATGAGTGCAAGTTCCGCCCTCATTAAATATATCCTTGTACATTGTTGTCGATCACAGCATTGAAAAATTTGTCCAAAAAAATAATTCAACAATGCCATTAGTCAATCGCCTTGACATTTCAGTACAGCATTCAAACTACTGTACAATATTTTATGCACACTATATACTATTATAAGTTGTAGGATTACGAGAAAAATATTCTGATTGCCTGCCTACGCATCTTGCCGATCTACTAAGTACAAATAAAAATCATTGAGATTATTGGATAGCAAGATATTACAACAGTGGACATTTAAAGGTTCCAGAAGTAAAAAATAGCTTCTCTTTAAGACTAGAGGCTTCGTTGCTTCTTCTACACAGTGTACAATGCATCAACCGTGTGACGTTATAGTAGTTGCATACCTGTTTTTCATTGTAGATTCTGAAGTATCTAGATTAAGTTTATTTACGAATTATAGGTACGTATTAGTTATTGCTATACTAGTAGAGAGAAACACTCTCGTAAACCGTACTATGTAGTAAGTATGCATGTATATATACACACGCCACACCGCCAGTCTGCCACTGATGAGGAGGCGAAAGCGGGAAATATTTATGTAAAAATTTGAATCAACTGATCAACTGCTGATTAAAAGTTATATTTTTAGATGTCTCTTTAATTGCCCAGTACCATCTTTGGGCTCAAATTCCGTGACTGCCACGCGCACAGTCACTAAAAACCATGGAAAATTGATTATGTGTCGGTCATTTATCCGAAACCGTAATGCACACTCTGAAGTGCGAGACGTGAAGTCTCTAGCAACTTCTGGTAAATAATTAAAAATAGAAGAGAGAAATGATACAAACGTGTACACTGTACTGCTTTATACACGAACCAAATATATAGGCACATTTATAGCTGTGCGTGTTTATACGGAGCCCCATACACCAATTGCGGTATAGTTGATATATCAGAAACTATATATCCTAAATACATACATATATATATATAAAATGACGATTGGAATACCAGTAAAGCTGCTTCAAGAATCCGAAGGTCATGTGATCACGGTAGAGATGAAAACAGGCGAGATGTACAGGGGAAAATTAATAGAATCAGAAGACAATATGAATGTGCAGGTATGTATAGTTTTTAGCTACTAACTCTAAAGTCAAGGCAGGTGATGTGATTATATATATATATATATATATATATATATATATATATATATATATATATATATATATATATATATATATATATATATATATATATATATATATATATATATATATATATATATATATATATATATATATATATATATATATATATATATATATAATATATAGATGTATACATATATATATGCATACACGCACGCACACGCGCACACATGCACACATGCATATTATATATATATATATATGTATAGATATATATGCTATATATATATATATATATATATATATATATATATATATATATATATATATATATATATATATATCCATCACACACATTCACGCCTCAAGCATATATATATGTATGTTGTTGTGCCGGACACGCACATACATGTAACATGCGTATATCTCTTTGTGTGGATCTTTGTTTATTTGTTTATTAATACATACATATACATATATATAAATGTGCGTTTGAATATGGTTATAACTTTATTTATGCATATGTATGTGCGTAATGTATATGTACATATATATTTGTATATATATACATGTATATATGTATATATGTATGCCCATATTCAAACGTAGTTATATATATATATATATATATGTATGGATGTATGTATGTATGTATCTGTATTTCTGTTTACATATATATTTTGACATATATATATATTGCGACATGTATGCTATGTATATATTTTGACATATATATGTTGCGACACATACATGCATATATATATATATATATATATATATATTAGATGCTTACAATATGAAAATACTTACATAGACTCACTCAGAAAATTTCTACACATGCTTATATCTATGCCTGGGTTGCGTATGTGATACATACGCATTCACATATACACACACGCACACACAAACACATATTTACTTATATATATTAGATGCTTACAATATGAAATACTTACATAGACTAACTCAGAAAATTTCTACACATGCTTATATCTATGCCTGGGTTGCGTGTGTGATGCATACGCATTCACTTATACATACACGCACACACAAACATATATATATATATATATTGAACGCACATGCGAGTAGCTCTTTCATTTTTGAAACTATAAAATACATTTTATTCAAATATAATTTTTAACGAAGTACATACATATATAATACGTATATGTACAGAGTCCCATGCATATATATATATATATATGTGTGTGTGTGTGTGCGTCATGTTACGATTATATATAGGTATTGGTCTGTGTGTAGTGGATCATGTTACGATTATATACAGGTGTTAGTCTGTGTGTAGTGGGTCATGTTACGATTATAATATATATATATATATATATATATAATATGTTTATTCTGTCGAGCCTACTTTTTTATGAAGCGTACAGAACGTGATTTCGTTTAAGTATTGATTAGCAACCCGTGCTAAATATGTGACGGTCAATATAGGGCCTGCAAATTGCTTCGGATTTACACACGTTGAATTTTCGTGTTGGACTTTACATCGGATCGTGATACTGGTGACCGTGCCTCCCGCATTGAATTGGTGCCACTTCTACACCTTGTGCGTATCTATTTGTCGTGTTTTATTTGGTGAATATAGTATCTATTCTCGTGGGCTGTAGTTTTTCACATCCTACTTCTATGCGAGTGATTGCGTTCATCGTATGGGTTCTTCGTGCTGACATCACCGCTATTAATATAATTCTATCTACTGCCCATATGCAGATGCAATCAATTACAGTAACCGCGAGAAACGGTCAAGTATCGAAAATGGAGTACGCATATCTCAGAGGCTCGAAAGTGCGGTACTTCATCATCCCGGATATGTTAAAGAATGCCCCCTTCTTCAATAAAGGCAAGAGCGACATCGCAACTGGAAAGACAGCCGTACTCAGAGGCCAAGGTATGGCTATGCTCATTCCATTTATGGAGTATCGCAATTGTTTCGTTATATAGTATAGTGCAGATGTCTGCGTGTCACGTTTCTTGTACACGTCACGCACGTGGCATCTTCAGTTGTCCATCGTGTGACAATCTCCAGGTTTGTTGGCTGTGTTGTGCACATTTCGATCTTGTTCTTGTTCTTGTTCCTGACATTGCCCCCTGTCTTGCTTGCACCGTTCGTATACGAGTTTTATAAGGGCACATTCGCGATGTTATTTCGCCCAGTACCATTTGGTGTTGGAAAACCTGTCTTGGTCTAAGCCCTCCCTCTTAATCCGAATATCCCAATTCAATCTAAGCCTGAAATTTACCCTTCCACTCTTATATCTGTGCTTCGATCCAGCTGCTGCCGCATCAAGAGGCGGACGAGGGGGAGGTCGTGGAGGTCGTGGAGGATTTTAAAGTGCACATACTGTCTGTCTATGTACCCATATGATTTGAATGCAAAGTAAACAATAGATTATAATAAATTATACCAATATAAAGTATAACTGTGGTGGGATGTGCCCCATTTTGTGCATTCTAACTGACATTGCAACGAAGATTGTTTGAAATGATTTCTGAAGTGCAACATCGTCGCTCTAGAAATGCACGAGTACAATTATTAGAGCTATCAAATTTATTCGCTTATGTAGTTTTATTGTGGCTCGGCTTTTACCCTTTATTGAGGTGGGCTGACTTGCATTTATATATTTCATAGTCTGTTCCGATCCTTTATTTATAGCATTTGTGTAGATTAGAATCGCCCATATAAACGGTGTACTCGTTTACACACGGATCTAAGCGTGTTGAACCAGTGTAAGGTTCGTTTTTTTGTCTCCATTGTCCTCACTTCGTGCCAAGTGAGCAGCACGTGTGCTCTATTGACACGAGACAACCACGCGAGGGAACAGTCGAAAAGCTTCACTTAGCATTTGCAGTATGTGCAGAATTGCTCATCGAAAGTAGCAGATTAGTTTTTGTACCGTTTGGCTTTGATCATCGTCTCTGTGTATCCCTGTGATATGGTCCAGCAGCCGATAATCCACATCCAGAAGGCTTCGCCGTGTTGAAAAGCTGCTTTGCGGGTTATTATTTACTTTCATACATTGCCTACACAATATTGTCAAACTGTCTGTACAGTGTCATCAGCCGCCTCCGAGAGCTCAGTGATGGTCTCAATGGTACGCACATTCGGTACGGGTATCGTAAAGTTTGTGATCTTAGAAGACTTTCTGCTCATCGCCGAACCAATCCCCGTGCGTTCCATTGGCACTTCGCAATCCACCCCTTTATATATTACATAGACTATAAACCCAAAGCTGTCCAGCAGGTACACTACGACGGGTATGGTACTCGCATAGTAGTAGAAAAAGGCAGCTATCGGAGTAAATTTATAATGTATTTCCACATACACACCTATATAGAACAGCATCGGATAAAACATAAACATGCGCACATTCTGGTAGAAGTCAGCAAACCTGGGGCCGACATCTCTCCCTTGGTAGGTGTAGTAGCCGAACGCAACTATGAGGATGGATGCCCATACGACCTCACCAATGCAAAACATATAAAAGGGATAAGATGTCGGGTTAAAGAATATAAGTGTGAAAGGAATTATGGCAACGATTGATAGAAGCATGGTTATAACCACACCCTTCTCGAACTCGTATTTTGATCTGTCGCGCACTTTGAAGGCCGTGAAAGCGAGGCAGATCAGCCGTTGCCTTGACAACACGGCGCCGATGAAGCACGAACGCGCTAGCTTGGCGACGGCTAGTGTGGCATAGGTCCAGCCTATCGGCCAATTCGTCCAAATAAAGTGGTATTGCATTGATGCGAGGTACATCGTGACTGCTGCAATACAACCTGAGATTAATATGACACACAGGAATGTATATCCGCGCGCCTTAATGATATCTCTGTCTCTCTGCGTGTACGAGATAGCACCTATGGCAGCAAAGATACTTACAACTACAAGCATGGCTGTCAGGTCGCAGTACTCAACAACCTCCTCAGAGACAGGCCATTTGTACTTTACCGAGAGGCTGCCAACGAGTAACAATGTCCCAAACACCAGCAACGTGGACGTCATGGCAACCGCATAGCATGTCCAAGAAAGACGGACGTAGCGATGATCTTTCCATGAGGTGTGAGCGCTTGCATTGCGTATCGAATTTATGGAACTGGGGATGCTAATAAAAGTGCTACTGTGTATGGGGCTATTTCTTTCTAACGATTGCGATGGTGGCACAGTTCTATTATCATTATTATTATTCATCGCTACAGCCATGTGTGTTATATTTGAAGTCCATAGGTGCCTGTCTCAGACAGCTCAGCACTCTCTTTTATATCGCGTGTGTACGGAATGAGCCACTTCTTGTCGTCCACACACCCGATGCGCGTTACACGAGAAATGTTTCATTTATTCACAAATTCTTTCTCGATAGGTAAATCTGATTATGACGGCTTCTATTGGATTGTCATATCAGCGAAACCATCCCCAGCAAAAGAAGAGCGAAGAGCTGAAGACAACTTTTAGTAAAAAAAAAAAGTTTTTGATTGTTATTCTGTAAAAGTAAAACACGTATAAATACGCCTGAGGGCTGAGGCCTGTGAGGCTGAGCCTGGCCTTAGGGTTCAGGGCTCAGGCCCTTGGCTCAAGGTCGAAACTCGATATTTATTTATTTTTAAAATTATATATAGTCGGGAAACAATATTTCTATGTAAAACCCCGACATGTTCGGACGACATATCTTTTATTACAGTCAGAAGTCCGATATACGTCATGATACTGAGCTCAAAAAGGACATATCGCGAATTTGCAACAGGTCGGAAACTAGTTTTTTTTTGAAACATGTAAAAATATATTTGTATCGTTTACCAGTCCAGGTCCCCAGGATATGAATCTTTCTCTCCTCATTTTTAAATGGCTCATACGCGAGATCACTGAGATCAATCTTTTTTTGTTTTGTTTTTTATATACACATATAATAACAAGAAAAACCAAAAACCAAAAGCAAAACAAAAGGACCCGCCAGTGTACTTTTTTATAAAATAATAAATATTATATATATTTTGTTTGAAAAAAACAAAAACAATAGATATGTACATATGTAAATATTATTTGTTTTTTTTAAATAAATGAACTGAAGGAAGAATGGATCTCTGACTCTGACTGATGACTCTCTGATTGATGACTCTCCCTCTCTCGCTCTCTGAGTGAGAGAGAGAGAGATCGAGAGATCTGAAAGACCGGAAAAGGTCATGCTTATAACATCATTCTGATGCATACGAATATCTCTTGAAGTAAAAGTACGTCGAGTGCCACAAGTGAATCCCACTTTCGCATAGAGGTTGTCGGATTTAAATGTTGCAGTATTGAAAGCCGGATAACATTTGCGTCGCCGATAAATGTACAGGACGTAGTTTCGCTCTATTTTTACCTTCAACGCGATATTGACCAGTTCTGCTCAATGGCGTGTCCTATATACTTATCACCAGACAGCGATTGAAGTGTAAATCTCATTTATAGCTGGTGCAACGATCAAAGACGGAATATTGTTTCACATATTTGTAAAGTTTGTATCAGCTAACTATTTGCTTCAACCGTGAGTGCTAGTCCATGTATATTTAATGCACTGTCGCCAAGTATACATATCGAGAAACAAAGAGTAAAACTAGCTAAATGCACCTAAGTGAGAATAACGGCTACAGATTCCACGACCACCGACACCGACGCTGAATTGATCACTATGCATTCCTAATATAGTACCACCTATTCGTAGTCATATCAGCTAGACGAGGGTGATAGACTTTAGCCTCCTACCTATACCGTATATCGAGGGCGAGGTAGCGCACACTACCACCAAACTATATATATATATCTAAATCCTCTTGTCCTTAAGTATAGACAACAGCCATGGAGGCGAGAATATGGAAGATTCATATCGGCCTATGTAGTATATCGATAGCGAATACTGCACACCGTAACCAAGCAACCATTTATTCTGAATCTAGCACCATCTAAAACTCTTATCTGCTGGTATAGTACAATACAATCAATGTCCGTCTATGCAGCGTATCGGTAGCGAGTATCGCATACTACCACCAGGCAATAGCGTCCGGAGACACACTATGCGTGAGGATCATAATATAGCATCTCACAGAGGGGTCTTCACGTAGGTGTAAGGGTGACATCTTAGACGGATGATCTGACAAGAGTAGCTAGTTTGTATAGCTGCTACATGTTTTAGAAAAACATTTTCATTGCATCCGTGATACAGGAATATATCTCTCAAGAATAATACAATTAACTACATTTGCTCAGAAACCAGCAGACGAGAAAAACAAAATTAAGAGACATGTGAAAGCGGCCAGAGAAAGGACATCTTTGCACAGGGAACGCTCTTAAACATCACCTAGCTTTGATTATGGTCAAGGTATACAACTATCATTATACAACATACAATTTAGCCAAAAAGTAGCAAACACCCACACCAATTCATAAAGTACTCGCAGAACATCGACTGTGTCCACCGTATTAATTTATAGAGTGAAGAGTAATGCCTGTAAGTGAGAGACCTAACAATAGTAGGGAGCTAAACGACTAATCCCGCTAACATGTGTGTGCGCATGACTATTTCATACTTGCGCTGTGAATATATATGTATATATGTGTATGCGTATGTAAAATTATCAGTCTATGTATATGTACAGGTATATGTATATGTGTATGTGTATGTACATGTATATGTGTATGTGTATGTATATGTATATGTATGTATATAAATATATTTATACGTACATCTCATATATATATATATATGCATACACACACACACACACAGATACACACACACATCATCATCATCATCATATATGTATATATATATATATATATATATATATATATATATATATATATATATATATCTATATATATATATATATATATATAAGTTTATGTATACATGTTCATGTATGTATATATTTGTTTGAACGTATTCACTATAAAGATAGATAGAGACATCGAATATTGTTCAAAATAGACAAATCGCTCAGATACTTTACTATTCAGATAGATTGAGACATCAAATATTTTTCAAACTAGACAAATCACTCAGATACATAACATGTAAATATGACAACTTTACGTTGCGCAGCAAACATGAGTATGGACGCTATTTTACAACATTGTCGTCATTGTCTCTCTTTCCAACAACAATTTTAATTAAAATGTTGTTGTGAAAATTACAAATAGCCTCCTAATGTTTTTTTATTAGGAGGCTACAAGAAGGCTATGAAAACAAACAAAAATCCCAATATTTTACACAACTTTGCAGAAAGCCAGTCTTGGGTTTTTGGGTTGTAAAACGACATGATTTGTTCTATCTCGGGACTCGAGCGAGAGCGAGGATATCAAAGTGCACACAAATACGCGCGTGTATTTACATAACAACGTGATCCTAATTCTCGGCACAATCTTCAGACACAACAGAATCAAATAGCTGCTAGAATGGTATGTAAGTTTTAGAACTGTCTATAGGTAGTATGCGCTCTCTAAAAGAAAAGCCACCAGTCAAGTTTCACAAAATTTTCTGGATGTGAAAATGTACTGCGTAGTCTTTGCTTGTTTTGATCATGGTCGATACAGTAGGATTTGTATACATACATTGAAAGCATCATAAATGCATTCGGACTGGAAATATGTCGAACGATGTAGGTTCTGTTGACACAAATTCCTCGCACT